>JAYECN010540841.1:0-11306 GCA_035222435.1 Microcambeva ribeirae | reverse complement strand
CTCCGCGCCGGCGGGGGCAGCCCCCGAGGAGACGGCGGGGGCGGCTGAGCCGGCCGGGACGGACCCCGGGGAGGCGGCGGGAGAGACCCCGGCCGGGACGGACCCCGGGGAAGTGACAGGAGAGATCCCGCCCGGGACGGACCCCGGAAAGGTGGCAGGAGAGACCCGGGCCGGGAAGGACCCGGAGGAGGTGATGGGAGAGACCCCGGCCGGGAAAGACCCTGGGGAGGTGGCAGGAGAGACCCCGGCCGGGAAAGACCCTGGGGAGGTGGCAGGAGAGACCCCGGCCGGGAAAGATCCTGGGGAGGTGGCAGGAGAGACCCCGGCCGGGAAGGACCTGGAGGAGGTGGAGGGAGAGACCCCGGCCGTGAAAGACCCCGGGAAGGTGGAGGGAGAGACCCCGCCCGGGAAAGACCCGGAGGAAGCGGCAGGAGAGACCTCGGCCGGGAAAGACCCGGAGGAGGCGGCGGGAGAGACCCCGGCCTGGACGGACCCCGGGGAGGCGGCGGGGGCGGCTGAACCGGCCGGGAAAGACCCCGAGGAGGCGGCGGTGGCCCCGGCGGGGTCAGAGCGGGAGAAGGCGCCCGAGGAGGTGGCCCTGGCGGGGACAGTTCCCGAGGCGGCAGCAGGGCAGGTCGCCGCGGCGGGGACAGACCCCCAGGAGGAAGCGGTGGCTGCGGCGCGAAGGGACCCCGAGGAGGCGGCCGAGGCGGTGGCTCCGGTGGGGTCAGACCCCGAGGAGGCGGCAGGGGAGCTCACCCCGGTGGGGACAGACCCCGAGGGGGAAACAGCGGCCCCAGAGGCGACAGCCACCCCGTCAGGCTCAGATCGCGACGAGGCGGCCGAGGAGGCTGCCCCGGAGGCGACCGCCCCCCAGGAGCAAACGGCGGCCCCGGGGGAGCCAGAGACGGCGGCGCCGTGCGAGGAACGGGGCGCCCCCCCGAGCCCCCGGGACGCGGCGGGTACCGGCCCTGGCGCCGAGCCAGCGCCGGGGGGCGCGGAGGCAGCGCCGGGGCCTCCCCACGGGCCGCCGGACCCAGAGGGCCTGAGCCTGAACGGCCTACGGGGCCCTGCGGAGGATGAGGAGGACGAGGCAGGCTCAGCGGCCGCGCTGGAGCAGCAGGAGGAGGAGGAGAAGCAGGAGCATGACATCTCCCTCTTCGTCAAGGTAAGGTGCGGGGCACCGCCGGGCTGCGACCCGCTGCGTGCGTGGGAACGTAGCTGGCGGCTCTGAGTGTCAGCTCAGCCCCTGATGGCAGGGTGGGTTTTTCAGAGGCTCTCGACAGGTTTTTGAGCTCTTTGGAGTGCAGTAAGGGTGTGTAGTGTTGAATCATGGGTGTTTAGGTGGAGGGAACTGGAAAATGTCCCTTGAAATATGTTGTTGGTCTTGGGCATATTGGAAAACCCCCAAAGTTTAGTCAGTTGCCCCAAATGTCGCAGTGCTGGTTTTGGTAAGTCAACAAGTGCCCAACAAGGTAACATTACCCCCTAAAGCTGCTCAACCTGAACATAGGGTTGAACAGGCAGGAGGTACATGGAAATGACCCAGAAAAGATGAAAAAATACAGTGGTCTTAAAACTAACTTCTGCTGTTTTATGCTTGAGGCTTTTAGTGCTGTGTTCTCCTCTGAACCTGGAATCCCATTAAAATCACTGTGACTCCATGTGGGAAAGGGCATCTGTCCACTGACAGAGTATCAGATGTGAAAATTTCTGTGTGAAGTCTGTTGTGAGATCTCTTTCTTTGCCCTTTTCCAACCTCTCTGGAAAAAAAAAAAAAAAAATCATGTGGAGCAAGGTGGGATATATTTTTCCAGGGCAGACCCAAACTTAAGCTGAGGAAGGAGAAGATGTTTTGAGGGTTCTCCACTGCCAGCCACGCTTCCTGTGCAAACACTGCAGCCCCTGCGTTGGCCAAGGCCACCTTTTTAGGAGTCTGAATTAAATGTGAAAGAACTTTTGGCCAATCCTTTCCTGCATGGAGGCAGGAGTTCGAGCAGTATCTGCTCATTGTTTTGTCCCACATAAGTTTGCACTTTTTTTTTTTCCTCAAGATTCAGTCTCTCTAAGTGGGGAAAAAGCTGAGGGCTGCTCTGATGCTCGTGACTGCATAGTGCCAAAAGTACTGGGTAATGCTGTCCTGGGAAGATGAATGTTAATCACGCTTGATGTTGGTAAACTGCTCCAGCCTCTCCATAATTCAGGAATTTTCTTACAGCACAGGCTGGGAGATATTCTGTGGCTTAGAGGCAACTTTGTGTGTCAAGGTTGATCTACGTTAGCTAGATGGTAAGGCTGGAGTTGAAACGTGTGATTTTTGTGTTAAGTTTACATTACTGCTCAGCCTAGCAGGGATGGTTGACGTACTTTTGGGCTCCAATTCCCTGTTGCACCGTCACTTTTGAAACTTTTTTGCTCTTGTTTTATGCTCTCGTGCATTCCCCGCTTGAGTGCTGGAGTGTGGCAGGATGATAAGCGAGTGTTAAAGGCTACGTTTGTATCGTAAGATCTAGGTACACTCTTTGCAGGAGAACAGTCTGGCCAAAATGAGAAAGTGGGCTGCAATGCGGATAGGAGTATCAATTGTGACTTTGTAATCCAAAAATACAAGGATAAAGCATTTAAAAAGTATATTTTTTCAGGTTATGAGAACAGAATAAGGAGCAGTTTCGTGACTGACTTAGCATTAGTAATTCCAGAATGCTTTGAGAAATGATTTCACTGGAGGAGTATTGGAAAGTTTGAAGATTTTACCTCACCCAGAGCTAGTTTGCTTCTCTTTTTTTTTTTTTTTTTTTTTTTTTTTTTTTTAGCGTGAGGTTGGTGAGAGTTTTTCCACTTTCATGCTAGGAAAAAGAAGAAAAAGCTTCCTGAAGAGCTGCGAACAAGTATGGCGCCAGGCTCCTTGGGGTCCCAATTTCTATCCGTTTCTGTTGGAAATCTGCCTGTAAATGGACAAGGTGGTGGGTTGTCTGCCTCTTACCTGTGCCTCTGTGTAGAGCTTATCCAAGAGGAGGTCCATCCCGTGGTTCGGTAACATAGTACAAATATAGAGCAGTGTTAGAAGGAACCCCGTAATAGGAGAAAACTCGCCAGAAAATGAGGTGGTGGTAGTCAGAATGATACTTGCTCTTTCTGTGTTAGGAGTGTTACATTAGACTTGGCTGACACTGCAATTCTTGCCACTTTTTCCGCTAATAAGGTTGCACAGGATTTCAAGGAGAAGGGTCACCTTCAAAAAGAAAGTGAGCCTTTTCTGGGTATAACTACGTGATGATCAGCCACAACTTTTGGATAGTTATAGGCGTTTCTTGTTTTTACCATTGCTGACCATCCTCTTGTACTTTCTAATTCAGAAACGTGTTCTCATCTGCTCCTTGCAACTTTGCTTTGGCTTGTTTCATTTTTCATACATGTTTTTGAGTATTGTGACTATCATGTCGTCTCGTGCTTCCCACCAAGCGGTGGGCGGTGAAGTTTCTGCTACCTCTAGGGAAGTGGACATCAGGAATTGTGGACTTTGAAGCTGCTTTGGGCTGTTATGCCGCGTGGGGTTGTAGTTTGATCAGAGACATAGGGCTCAGGATACAGATCTAGTACTGGGACACTCCAGCAGTAAGGAGGAATAACGTAGCCTCTAGGGGAGAGGACATCCTTCTGGACCAGCTGCTGGAAGCCACCCAGGCTACGGGTAAGGCACCTCAAAAGACACTCAACATCTGTGTTTAGGCAATTAATTTGTGCTCATAATGAAGCTGAGCTATGTAAGACTCCTTGAGCAAGACCATATCAAAATTGCTTTGTGGGTTTCCCAAGGCTTTGATTCCCAAGGTTTTGATTTCCACTTTCCCATGAAACAATCTGCACTGTCTGTTTCCTTTAGATAGTATTGCTTGGTGTTTCTGGTCTTTCAAAGTCAAATGTCTGCAGAGGGCAAACATGTCTGATTGCTTTCTGGTAATTCCACAAGTCGTACCTGGCACCTTGGGCGGGACACCTTGGGGACGTTGACGCTTTGCTAGCTGGTCTTCTCTTAAGGTTAGTAGTAGGCGTATTCTACTTTCCTCCTCCTCTCCGCCCCCCCCCACCCTGTGAGAGTCTTTTATTTTTCAGAAAAATGTTTGTAAATGCTCAAAGTTTATTTTACTATTTGAATTTAAGTCATTTTCTTTCTGAAAAAAAATGAAAACTAGAACCTTAAAATACATCTAGTAAGTAAAATTCCATTTTTAAATAATAAAAAATCCACTTCTGTCAGTTTTATATTTTAACTGAAACACCAGGGTCACAACTAAAAGTTTCCTCACTCGGGAGGTTTCTAGGGATAGTAATTCAGCTGTAAGTGCTGAGCACCAGCACTCAGCCAGGCCCAGCTGGAACATGAGGCCTTTTCTGAGATTATTCTTCTTCCAAGACAGTTCTTGCTTATGTTCTGGGTTAAATGGCATATGGTAAAAGCTACCTATGAACATAAGGTAAGAGATTGTATCCAGTGAAAACCAATACCCAATCTTCGTGACATTCTTGAACTCTAATTCAAAGCCATTTATTTCATTCAGGGACTTATTTCATTCCTACCAGGGAGCAAAGCTTTTATGTTATCTCAGGTTCTGTTATGCTGCAATAAAAATGAGGTTCCTTTACTGATGCAGAATTTCCTTGCACCATTTCTGAGATGTGTTGAGGGACTTGATATACTTAAAGATGCGCTGGGCTATCAAAAGTGGAACTGGACTTTGTACGTAACTTACATTTAAGGCAAAAATGGACTGCTCTGAAATGAACCTCTTGCTTTGAATACTGTAGCCACGAAGTCTGTTGAAAGCAGGAGCTCAGATCTCTAGAAAATCAGCATAGTCTGCATGCCTCTTCAGGGTACCTGAAGCTTGACATAAACATTTAGAGTAAAAACACCAAGGAGGTATTTGTGCTTTGGTTTTGGTTTTTTGCTCATCAGTGCTCTCAGTTTGTAAATTAGGTAAGTATGGTTTGAAGGAGAAAAGCTGATATTCTGCACAGGGTGAAAGTAGATCCGTGTTTACTGTTCATTTTTAGTGCAGATTCAGTGGAGGAACTTAAAATTCAGATGGTCTCAGGAGGGTGAAAGTAAAGATGTGTATGCATGGAGTTACACTGCCCTGGTATTTAAGGATTAAGAGAGGTTTTGGGGGAAACTTTGGTCCTGGAGCAGAGCACGAGCCTGTTCCAGTACTGAACTGCCTAAAAGTGCTAAATAGCCCCAAACTACTGAAAGCAGCATCCAGCTGAACCTGCTTGTGGCTGAGCCCTGTCGGGGCCATAGGGCTGCCCAGCAAGGTCAAACTCATCCCCTGTTGCTGCCTGCGGGTTGGTGAAGAGCTCGCAGGGGGATTTTGGTTCCTTCCATGTATATGGCTATATGCAGAGCATCGTATTGGGGGAGGCCGGGCTGCATGTCAGTTAAAACACATTCTGCAAGTTTGTTCCCAAGGCAAAGCAGGAAACTGGCTGACTTCCCGGGGGTATTTGCCCTCTCCCAGCTACTTTGTCAGCAGGAATATGGCAATTTAGGGTTCCCTAATACAGCTTAAGAGGCACTCGCATTATGAATTCCTTTCATAACTCTTCAGTTTATTGTGTGAGCCCTGTGCACCTGCAGCATTTTTTTTTCTTTCTTTTTTGCTGGGAGCTGTGTGTTCTTTCAGCAGTCTTTTCATCTGAATAAAATTGTTCTTGGGAGGCTTTTGTTTAAAAGGCAACAAATTTGCTGGATGTATAATCTTTTACAGTTTTGCCTGTCCGTGCTTTCCTTTCAGGCAGTGCAGGTTCTCAGCCTTTCTAAAGCTTAGACTTCTATGTGGAAGTGAATTCCTTGGAGCCGCTCACTGGAGAAGAGCGTTAGGAGCGTTGCTGCTGGAGGCAGGATTAATGAGCTCTGCTCTGTTTGCTTATGCTAATAGAAGTTTTGACAACTTAAAATCCTGTTTCAGAAACACTCCAACCACAAAGTTACACAGATCACAAAAATGAAGTTATTTTGGTAGGATCTAATACTTTTTTGGGGTAATTTTTTTTGTCCATTCTTTGGAAGTCTTAAAACTGGGTATGCCCATAATGTTATACCAGTCCTAAACATCTGTACTGTTGTGCAGGCTTATTTTGGGGGGGGCAGGGGGGGAGGAAAAAAAAAAAAAAGGATTTAAATAAAGGAAACATCTCCAAAACAATATTCCTATACCTTTTTCTATTTGTATTTACTCTGAGTGCACTGATTCACTAAAGCACCTCACCATGTGTTTTACGTTAAGCATAAGCTTAAAGTCACGTGATATTTAAGCCCTTTGCTAAACAGAGGTTACTTTCCTGATTTGGTCCCAGGGCATGTCCTGTATTTCTTGCTCTTTGAAACCCCCAGGAGCTTTTCACGAGTTCACTCTGCTGCGCTAAATTCAACTGTGCAACCACGGTTTGCTGGGCTCTTTGGCCTTCCTAAGGAGGCTGAGCTTATGCCCTTTACAAACCAAGGGCAAAGAGGAAAGTTTTCCTTGTTTGCTTCCTGTCTTTGGCTCCTGGTTGTCAGGAGGGAACCTGCATTTTATAAATCCTGTTGGATGTCTGTGTCTTTAAAGTTTTTGACAAGTTGCTTTAGAAATGTTGACAACTGCTGCATTTCATGATTACCACGCAGCTTGTGCTTGGGACTTTTCATGCTGCCTGTCTGATCTGAGGCTGGTTTCATAATTTCAAGCAAAGCTGTGTACTGCACTCCTCTGGCACTGACACATCTAAAACATTAGAATGTGACAGGTGAGTTTCTGGGGAAGGAAGGAAAGGGGTTTGCCACTATTTAATTCATTGGAAAGAAATATAACTATAGTAGATGAAAACTATTATTAACTTGAGGTCAAATTTTACAAGTCCCTTCACTTAAGCATGTGCCATAGACACAGAGTTGTAGGGTGGTTCCTGCTCCCTCCCTAGCACCATCAGTGTTTTAGCTGCAAGGTGAAACAAGACAGCGTCGGAGAGATGTAATGTGAGGAGTCGGGGCAGCCAGCAGCTTTATGGTTACGCGAGCTGTGGTTCGTGTGCTGTTTTTTTCCCATAATGGCCATAGGTATCCCGTGGGCCCCGGCTGCTGCTGACCGGGAATTCCTTGTGGGCTTCGGTGCGCTGCCGCAGGCTTTGGGAAAGCAAAAAATGGTGGGCATAGAAAAGATAGAGAGGTATTCTGTCCCCTTCCCTTGTGGGTATTATAAAAAATGATCAATCTGTTTGAGAATCTGTATTTTACTTTTATTAAACTGTCTACTAGGAGGAAAAAAAAAAAAAAAAAAATTCATTTTGCTGACCAAAAATCTACTAGTTTGATTTGTCGGATATCCTTAATTCTAAACCAGCTTCCCCCTCCCCATGTGTTTTTTTTTCCTATTTGAAATAAGTTCCAAATAATAAGTGAAATTATTTCCAGAACTTTGCTGTCCTGTATGTAGGAAGGGGACGAGGCAACCTTAGGATCATGCTCTCTCCACAAACAATTGTACCTTTTGGGTCCCTTCACCTTTGCAGGTCCCAGTGGGGGTTACACCTCAGAGGAACACTGTGTTTCTCCATTTCTTACAGTCTTGTGCCCTTTATCAAAAGCATCCATGCAAAATTCTCTTTATGGTTATTCTTTAAAATATAGTTTAATTAGTGGGAAGAAGTGGTAATGGAAATTAATATAACTCGGTGGTTTTAGGATGTCTTTCCCAGATTAAGTCACTTGGGATTGGTGGCTGCCTACTTTTTAGCAAGAAACAAACATTTCAGAGGTTATAATCCTAGTAAAAGGAACTACCTTACACCTTTTATAGAAGGAGAACTGAAGCATGGAGATTTGCACGTGTTCCATCACTGATAGTGTTCTCTGTATCGTGACTCCTGAGCTAAAGCTAATTCTCCCTTCTAAAGATCTTCTTTTTAAAAAGTAAGAAATTGCATGTTCCTTGGGCTCCCACCAAGGAGCCATGAGTAAATGCTATATGAAGGTTACGCGATTATTTTCTTGCTCTGATAGTGAAATGTCATGCTGTGATACGGAGTTGTATGCGTTTCCATTTGCAGCATCTGATTATTTAGTGATAAAAGGCTGAACAAGCTGGATGATTGCCTTCAGTAGCTTGCAGTAGCGTCAGCCTTGTCATCACTAAAGGAAGCTGGTTTAATTCCTTAACGCAAATATTTAGTTTCTTAAGCCAAACAGTGTCAGTTTGTGTAGTATGTCATCTTAAATTGCTGTCTGAGACCTCCTTAGCAAAAAAATGTTCACGTGACGGTTGTATACAGATGAGAAATGTGAGACTTGGGTGCTGGGTAGCTGTGTGATACACTGCGAGCGTGAGGTGGAGAGCTTCAGGTTCTTCTGTTTGCAGGAGATGAATCTTTTGTTTGTCCTTTTCCTCTTAGTTTTTATATGTATGTATATACATGCACACAGAGGCATATGCATATCTGCACATGTATGCATTACATAGCTAGCTTAAGAGGGCAAAGTTATTTTTTCTCCTTTTCTCCCTACAGCAGTGATTATTGCACAGCCTTACAGCCCGGCAGAGGTGGCAAGGTGGTGTTTCCCACTTCATTCTTTTTCCTCTTCACATGCTGAAAGTTTTGAATAAAAGAAAATCAAGTAAGGTCTGGTAGTGCCCTCAGGTCTCTGATACTTATTTTTAAGGAATATCAGTGTTTACAGTTGTAAATGCTGGGGCTGGTTCTGTGGCGTGATTCATGCAGTATATTTCCATTTTAAAATTGTACTTTAATGGAGGATACTGTGTTTCTAATGCTTTGCAGAAGCCTTTGAATAGAAGCAAAGTTGGGGTCAGGAAGATATAAAATATGTTGAATTTGAATTTACCCTGGGCAGGAAAGGAATGGAATCCAACCCGGCTCTATCTGTTAAGCTAATGTGTTTTTGTACTTTTTTGTGTGTTTGCAGGTACTTAAGCCTAGTTTTACCTCTTTTTAAAGGACAAGTCTTTGATAAGCCCTGCTAGAGCTGATAGAGCTGATTTTTAATTGCAACATTTTACCTAGTCATTTGGTTTATTTTCTATTTGAATCAAAATATCACTGGTAAAATGGGAGGACAGAAAAAAATGAATCTCTTTTTTTCGTATTTTTACCTTCACAGTTTGGTTAAAACACTGGAAAATTATTTTCGGAAGCCCCACAGCATGCTTTTAATGACCTACTTTCTGAGTCAGCATACAATTGTTTGTTTACTTACTACTTATGTGTTTACTAATTTATCTACAACACAAACTAGAGATTATAGTTTATATGTCTGTATAGTTTTTGCTTTTAGATTGCAACAGCACAGCTGTGTTGCAGGTTAGGAATGATACTTAAAGTGTAAAATAGGTAAAGTGTAAAACAGGATGTGTCAGTGAAATACCAGTTAATCTGTTTTTCCCAGACCTGTAATATGTTCTAGAATATAATGCTCTTTTGTTGAAGTAATTCCCCACAAGAATTTAACAGGGGTATAAGATTTTTTTGTCTCAGTGTAGACTGTTCAACTGGTATCTTGCCATGTTATTAAGTACGGCTTAGGAATAGCATTGAGGTATTTAAACATAATTCTTGTAACAGGATAAATAGCTAATAGCATTTGGTTTGTTGCTTGTGCACTTGTGACCTGGTAATGTTCCCGTGAACACAAACAGAGAGAAGTACGTCCCTAGGAGGAATTCGTAGCGAAAGAAAATTTGGTTTTGACGTGGCTGGTGTGAGGTTTCAGTGTGCAAGCTAGACATCTGTAGCTGGGCAGCTTCCCGGTGTCCACGTGTGCTCAGATTTTAATGGTGTTCAGTTAAATAGGGCTCAGTTTCCTGGTGTGTTTAAAAAAAAAAAAAAAAAAAAAAAAAAAAACTATAGTAGTAAGAATCTTAAAATTAAAGTGGATAAGGATTAGGAAGAATGATCATTCTGAGGGCAATGTATTTTTATTAATTAGCTGGCATATTTGTGTTGGGACTGAAGTCGATGAGCAGGAAAGGAATTTCCTTGGTCTGGCTCCCTTCAAAGGGCGGTGGAGCCCTTCGCACCTAGTACCCTTGGCCTCGGCTTGGGGAGTGCCTGACCTGTGAATGCCCGATGCTTTAAAGGCAGTAGAGACGTTGTCACATCCTCCGTGGGAATCGAATGGCTTGCATTTTTTACAGGTGGCAATGATTACTTCTGTTAGTTTGAAAAAATCTTAGTTGCTGTTTGTGAGTAACGTATGTATAAACCATTATCATTGCTCAAAACAAAAAAACAAATGATGATAACTAAAAGTAATGCTATTTTGGTTGCCATCTAAGCAAATGTAATTAATGTAATAATTGCTTGTATAAGAGAATAATATTCCTAGATTCCTGGATTTTTTCCCAGCCCTGTGGCAGGACTTGCTGAAGGACCACAGGCCCTTCCCCAGGCAGCAATCCTGGAGCATGAGGCAAAAATCTCCCCTCAAACCCCAGGAAAACTCCTTTATGTTTCCCTCCAAAAGCTGGTGTGGCCACAGGAGCATCTGATGCCTTTTCTGCCTCTCTGTCCTGCAACGCGAGGGAAGCGAGTGCTTCAGATAGTTTTGCTTGTGGCTGTCAGGCATCATTATTGAAATAATTTATTAACTAAACTGTATTGTTCAGCTAGCGAAGCAGGGCATTACTAGTTAGCCATTGCCTTATTGCCAGGAGCTTATTTTGCTGTGGGTGTGGGCTAGTTAGATGCAGGTGCCCCTTAGGTTTAATTAGTGGCCTTCCCTCCCGAGAGATACCGGTGGCTTCCTCGTGTCCTAACACAGGTAGTCGCAAGGACTATCTGAGGAACTAAATCCATTTTGTCATCCTGGAATTTAATTTGGTTTTAGGATTTTAAGAGCCGCCGTTGACTGCTTCAAGCTGCCCTTAGAGAGCCGCAGGTGGAGCTGAAAATTCCTTCGACAACATTAAGGGCCTGCCCGCCCCGGGGGTAGCAGCGGTAGTTTATATAAAACAGCAGAACAGTTTTATATTTCCTTTTGTGAGAGTCCATACGTTTATAGGTTTGTTTTTGTAATTCCTTTAACTGGAATGGGAGAAAATGTCGGTAAGACCGCAGTTTCTGTAAGAATATAGTTTCTGAACAAGAATTAGAAGGCCTGCACATAGGCAGACACACTGTTCAGTAGAAATGGGTGCTTCATCTAAATAACAGGAGTGAGTTTGGGCCTTTTATTTCTATAAAAGATAAAATAATAAAAGGTCGATCATTTGACTGGCTCCTTAATACTGAATATTACCTTCTTTCTTACTAGT
>JAYECN010540831.1:0-11307 GCA_035222435.1 Microcambeva ribeirae | reverse complement strand
AGGGAGGGGAAAGTTTCATTTAAAACACTGAATTTGATCAAACTGATTTCTTCCAAGTTTATTAAGTGAGCAGATGAATTTTCAATGACAAAAATAAGAGCACAGATACTGTCATCTCAGAGCCTTCAGCATTGTTGTAACTATTCTAAAGAAGAATTATTCAAGAGTGGCATGAAGTAAACTAATGCTTAAGTAAAAGAGAAAAGAAAAGTCAAAGTGAGCCGTTGCGGAACTTCACATGTTCCCTCTTCATACAAACCAGAGTGCGGCTGCGGGCACGAGGTTGTGTACGAGGTCGGGCAGGATGGCACGTCCTTCCCTGAGGCACAGCTGGAGCGGCGCGGGCTCGAGTCTGCGCCTGGATATTCAACACCCAAATTATTGCATCTACACCACTTTGCTCACTAATTTTGATGATAGAAATATCCCAAACCTTAGTATGGCTACATTAAGTTACTGCATGAAAATATCTACCCACAACACAATACAAGCCTTAACAGTGTTGTATCAGCAGAAGTAACATCTCTTTTATCACATGTAAGCATATGGTTTTTGTATACACTGTGTGTGCTGTACTGAAATATAAAAGAAAACCACAACTAGGAAGGAAAATTGGGATGTTTAAAACACAACTGATTCACTCAGGACTGCTACTTAGCAAAGGCAAGACAGAAGAAGTTGGGAAAGGTGCTCCATGGCACTGGGATTCTTCTGCCCTACAAGACCTTGCCTGTTCAGGCTGTGACCCAGAGTGTTTCTGCTGTCCCGCTCACTAGCATCTTCTGAAGGGACCTTCAAGGAGCAGAACAAGGAAGGGACAACCTGGCCAAAATCTGTTTCTTAGACTAAACAGCTTTACATATCATTATGACTAGAAAATAAATTATTACCTGGGGATATTATATAGAAGAAGTCTTTAAACTCATCCATCCAGACCTCGGCGAGTCTCCGGTTGTTCTTGTTGATGACGTGGCCGGTGCCGCCGGGGAAGGTGTACGGCGTTGCCTTGCGGAACACGTGGCCGACGTGCGAGCACGTCACAATCTCAAGGGAGCCGCCGCACTGCCAAATCTGAAATTAAAATACGTAGAAAAGCATTGAGAGAGGCAGAAACAAAACATGCAAAGATAAGAGCAGGAAAGACTCTGTCTGATAGCTCATTAGCAGGTATGTCCTGATTTATTTCCCTGGGTCAAAAGCCAACAGGGAATGTCAAGCAAAAGGTTAAGGCAAACAGGAAATAGTTGATAATAAAAGTAAGTGCATGGGCTTTAATTACAGTATGAAAGCTTGTGTGAATGGTATACTTGGCTATATGGTCTTACAACATAAACATACACAACTATATTTTCCTCCACGATTTTAGAAAGATGTAATCCTGTAACAGACTCTTACAAGTGATACTTATGCTACCCAGGTATTTGAAATTTTCAGGAATTCATAATATTTAAAAAATAGAGAAGTGCATTTTTTTTTTTTTTTTTTTTTTTCCTCTTTTTAAACAGTAGCGTGTTTCGGGCCATTCTGAGCAAGGTGCCGCAGACCTGAGTTAATATTACAGACAGAAATAGATGCAGAGGAAGCAGCTCAGAAACCTTGAACGTCACAGAGATACGAAAGTGAAATACAAATGCAAGATCTTTGCTCGCTGGCTCACACGCCAGGTGAGTAGCATGCTCTACTAAAAAAGAGAAGTTTTACACAAAGAAGAGAATTTGAAGAACTTTTCCTACATGCAAATTCTCCCTTACCACTATAGGGGCCAAAAACTATGCTGCAGGTAAGTCCAATGCCTTCAGTATAACTGTGTTAGTATAAGCAATTCCATAATCCCAAATTTTAACATCCTGTTGTTTAATGAAGCGACAGCGAGATCGTTTTGCTAGATCACGGCAGTCTTGACAGGACACACAGAGCTCCTGCGCTGCATGCTGCTCTGCAAACGCCTCTCTAGGCTCTGGATGGTGCCTTCATCCTGCTTTCCAGCATTACCTCTAGAAACGCTGGTGAGGACAGATAAGTCGCTCGCTCCCAGCAATCCGTACCAAATGTTTTTAATTTTAAGGCAGTGTCTAGGCACGCACCCCTCTGCTCACCCCACACAGCACTAGCTGCTGGAGACACCAGGGAAAGGCCCCTGATGCTGCAGTGGCTCTTGCAGGGCCAACGAAGACAATGAAATGACCAGTGAAATGACCAGTGCAGACCAACGGAAGCAGCCCCGGCAGCCGCATTGCGCCACACAGCCTGGGTCAAGCCGCGCAGAACCCCAACGCTCTGCTCCTTCGTTGGGCAAAACGGGCAGAAAATCACCCTCAGCGACACTCAGACGCTGGGCACCAGGATCCGGGGGCCTGCCCAGGCTCCCGGTGCGCCGACCCGGAGCCACAACAGGCAGCTGGGTCTTGACGTGCACAACGGGGACAAGCGGGGGTCCCCGGGATGCCCCCAGGGCTCTGCTGTTCTGCCGGACAATGTCCGGCTTTGGGATTCATTCTTCCAACTCCTCGTTTAGGCTGATCCCGCCCTTGGCCCTGGTCTTCCTTCTACGCGGGCAGCAGGAGAGCATACACAGCACATCACCCTAATAACAAATGTGGCAGAACCACCATCTGGTACCACGAACTTGAAAACTGTGGCACTGCTTTAAGTACAGCTCCTTGGAACACACATACCAGTTGCCATAGTAACTTAATGCACATTTTATTTAATTAGGGATAAACCCTTTTATATAATTTCATTAGTATGCTAAGTGATGCACTCTGTTGGGATAAGCAAAGCCAACACCACAACATTCCTGTGCTTAGCACGCTGCGTTTCGCACGTCAGCCTGTTCAGGTGAAACTTGGCCTTGGTGGCTGCCAAGGGACACACGTTTGCACTGGAACGGGGCCCCGTACCAGGCCCGCAGCACAGGGGCCTGGCAGCAGCTCCCTCCGCTGCGCCGCGTCCCCAGCCACCCCACGCGGAGGAAATTCCACCCACGGACACTTATTTTTAGATGTGTGTTCCTGTACACCTTTTTAAAGCACCATTTTGTCTGCCCTTGGTACAATCTGCTGTTATGCCTGCCAAAGGAATGCCGATAAACTGGCACTCTGTTGGGATAAAGGGCTTTTTCCTTACGATATTAAAAGAAATCATTTTTGAATACTCACTGCTAAAGTGTCTATTTTCAGAAGTTCATATAACTGTAAAAGATTACTGAATTTGTTCAGGATACAGACAAGCTATAACACAGTAATACGTTTGCTCACTCTTCACTGCAAGTACAGTGAATACTGAATTTGTCCCTAATACTTCGATATGAAATGGGTATCATAGGAAACGTATCTCAATCTCTCAATCCAGACATTCAATGTTCATCAGGAGCTTTTCCTGACCCTACAGCTGCTCCAGGTAACTCACAAAGGTGACAGAAATTGCTATTAAATTTCATTCCAGTCTTTTCTCCTTTTAGCATTCATTTTATTTTCTTTATTCCAGCAAATATCTTTGGAAACAAATTGCTTGATCCTTTCAAAGGATTATATCCTATCTTTTCTCTGGCGTGCCTGGATTTTTTAAACACAACAATTATTCTATAGATCACTGCTTCATGAGAGTGCTTCTAGCCATCCTAGTTATCTTTCCCCGGAAAGCTAAAAGGGCCCCGTTTGGTGAGCCCTCCTGCGGAGGGGGGCTGTGCCGCGCTCCCCGCGCGGGCCCGGCCACCAAAGCTGTCAGGGGACCTTGCGTCCCTCCCCCCGAGACCTCCCCAAATTGTTAACTCTAATTCGCACACTGGATTATTCATGAAGAAATTACTGCCACATGATACTTTTTTAAGATTGAAGGTATATTCCCTCTCTTCTCCCCTGCTGTTCATCCCTTCTCCTACTTAAATGCATTCACAAAAGTCAAGTATCTTAAAAATCTCAGTATTAAATCAAACAATCAAAGCTCTGCTGGTTTCCTCTTGTGGGGCAGCCCCCACACACACTCTGGTAGTCCTGTGCCCCTCTTCTGGCTCAGAGCGCCAGACAATGTAAACCTTCACCAAAAATCCAGGCCCTCCTCTCCTGCAGCCATGCCCAGCTCTTGCCCTTCACCGATGTCCCCACCACTCGTTCCTTGCTCTACGACCTCTCATTCTGCTCTGCTGATCCATCATCCCACAAGTGCTGCTCAAATGCCCCAACTTACTCAGATGCTTCAAACCCTTCTCTACACTGATGAGATTTGCCATCTCAGCAGCTTCTAGCTGCTTATTCCCCACCTTTTGTGAAAGGACACTCAATGACAAAATCAAACTGTAAATTCCCTATTAAGGAGCTAATAGGCACCTGTCTCCTCCTCCAGCACTAGCCATTTTTCCACCCACGCAGCTCATACCAGTCTCCATCGTCTCCTGATTGTGGAGACGATTTGCGTGTCCCCCTCTGTGATGTCCTGGTGAAGAGCAGCTTCAGTAGCTCTGCCACATTTCCCCAGTCTGGAAAATGAGCTCTCCAGTCCAGCATTTCATCCTTTACCTTCTGCATACTCATGCCAGAATATAGCCCATTTTCATTTATCTTTCTGCTTACAAACTCTAAACCCTTCAAAACTTGTGCTAAGACACCGCATCCCCCTGCGTGACAACCACCACGCCATTTGCCCACATAACCTGCTCCTTTACAACTGCAGATGTTAATCACACCCGCTGCCGGCTCCCCGGGGCTCTGCCTACCCCACTGGTGCAAGTGTCCCCCTTTCCATCATTTCTGAACACTAAGTCAAAGCCAGTTCCCGCAAAACTCAGTGCCTGTCAGCTGGAAATCTTGCCAGGGAACTCCAGGCCAGGCAGAGAGCGCACACCTAACCTGACCTATTTAAAAGGGATCCCACAATCTGACCCCCCTTTTCCCTACACTTTCTGTTCCTTGGCTCAGCAGCAGCACTGCCAGCCCTGCTCATGGATGCGCTGCATCCCCGCTGCATCCCGGTCCCCAGCAGTTACCATGGATACCCGGAGCCGGCGGGCTGAGAAAAAGCAGCGCGTATTTGATGTCTGGCACAGGCAGCGCGCAGCCAACCGCCCGGCTGTCCATACAGCTGCGCCACGAATTAACCCTGCAAAGCAGAGCTTTGGCAAGAACTCTTCTGCCTTACTGCTTATTGCCCTGTTCTTGGGGTTTAATTTCCATGCAAGTTCCTTCCAGGGCAAACAAAAGTAAAGCCAATTGCAAATGAAATAACCTAAGACTTTAGAATGTAGTGTAAAACAAAATTAAAATTCTAGGTTGAAGAGATACAAACAGCAAAAGCATTTGTTTTGTATGTTAATAATTTTATGTACTTCATTTTAGAAAATAAATATCCCTTTACATAGAAGCTTTTTGTCTTCTGAGTGTGCATATTGATGGTGCTACTGGATTAAACAGCTCTTGCATGTAATAAGCACAGGCTAGAGCTGCAGCAGAAATCCCCAAAGATCCCTGCAATCACAAAGTTACACTTCTTGGCTGTTATCCAGTAATGCCTAAGTAAAATTTAGAAAAAAAAGTCCTGAAAACTCCAACACCAGCATAAAAGATCTCTGTAATGAAATTAAGTGCTGTATCTTGAATAATTTTCTCTATGAAAATTTTTACATATAAAAAACAGTCCAAAGAAAGAGGAAAATGTATGCCTTAAATTTAAGCATACAAACCTATTCTCAGTACATTTTGCAAGGAAATTGTGCTCTCAAATTCAATCAATACAGTCAAACTTCTAAAGAGTATTGAAAAAGAGAGGTATTGAAAAACAGAGATAGATTTTCAATCTGAGCATTTGGCAGGTGATTGGAGATTTATATGGCCAAAATTCTGCTCAGAAACACCCAGAATCATTTTCAATGTCATGACATGGTTCTGAAAATAAATCCTGTGCGCACACAACCTTGCCAGCCTTGTTTTGCGTTACGCTGGTTACAGCCATGCCCAGACTTACCCAGCGCTGCTCCTTCTAGACATGTAAATCAATGCTCATGCTAGAATTGTTTCCTTAGGCATTTTAAAATGCTCTATTACACCTACAATTTTGCAGCTGGAAATCGAGACAACACAAAGTCAAGCTAGAAAATTGCTATTAGAAATCTAAAAGTGCTACGTGTGCTTGGGAAGGCTTCATCCATACTATTGTGCACGGCAGCAGCGAGCAGGGAGGGCAGCAATACCGCTGCCCTTTGGCTCTGCCTTGTCTGCGTGCAGCAAGAGCCCGTTTTGCTGCACAACACGACACCAGCATAACCTGCGTGGCCTTCACAGATACTTGGAGTTTCCTGGACTTTTTCTGAGGACAGAATGCTGCATTACGTTACATAAATGAGTTAAGCATTAAGCATTGCCCCTTATTTCCTCCTTTAAGTTTTCAACAGTGAAAATAAATTTCAGGGACCCTGAAAGACACATCAGTATCCCACGCTAACTAGGGAGGATATAGGGATGCATGGGCATACTCGTCTGCATTCCCAGCATCAGCTGGGCAAGGGGACTGAACAGCATCACACTCCTGTTAGAGGACATGTCGGCTTTCTGTAGCCTCATTGCGTCCGTTTTCCTAAAGAACAAATTTTATTTCTGATTGACAGATTATATTTAATGCCCTGTCCCACGCAAGCTCCTTCCGCAACACTAAGTGCTCTGGGAACTCTCTGATTGGGGAAAAAGCACTTAGAGATTTAAACAGAAGATGAAAAACACCTGAAGAATTCTAAGAAGTTTAAGGCTTTTAAATCTCTCCTAAAGTAATTTTACGGTATGGCTAAAAAGCAAAGAATTTTACAGAACTTGCTGTAAAACACCTACTTCTTGCAAACTTTGTATTTAAAAAAAAAAGGGGGGGGGGTAAAAAGAAGAGTTTCCGATGCTGCATGAGAGTGAGTTGTGCCTCTTCTGCGGGGCCTGCGGAGGCAGCGCTGAGCGTGGACACACGCGGCACCTCCTGAGCACAGCAGCTCCGCTTTCTTTAAAGCCACGCTGAGCTTCTGCAGGAGATTCCTGAGGATTGCTCTTTGTCAAACTGCCCTCGCTAAAGGACATGCTGCCCAAGGAGAGCCTGGCCACGAGCAGCAGAGCTGCTACGGGATGAGGCATGGCTTTAGGACCCTGCATACAGCAGCGCCGTTACCACAACCAGGTGCAACACCACTGCGGGGCCGGCTGTGCCGGGCCGGCGGCTGCGCCCGGCCGCTGCCAGGGAAGCCTTGGAGGCAGCGAGTGCAGGCAGGCAGGGGTTGCTTTTGCTTCCTGAATGCAAAATCAAGACCAAAGCTAAACCCCTCCTGTTATCAAAATACCACATGTAATAAAAGATCTACAGTTGTAGCTGTGGCTACTACTATAAACTCTGCTTATAGAAGTTTTCTCAAAATTAGATTAGTTTCAATGTTTTCCTGAATTTAAGAAGATAGTCCAGCAAACTTCCTAGGCAACTGCATGTTCATAGGATGATTGCCACATGAGTTTGACTGCTCCTTGATGCTCTTTAGCCTGACTAAAGGCTGAACAGGAGCTTGTAAAAAATGCCCTTATCTTCCACTGCTTGCCTGATGATAACATTTCCTTGATACTTAACATGTCTTTTGCTTTAGAAACCAAGAGCCGCAGCCTTCACTTCTAACAACTTCTGCATTTTAAGAGCAGTCAAGCAAGCACTATTTAATATAAAGTGTCACCTATGTCCTACTCTGGATTAATTCACTATCACATGACTTTGCACAGTATTATTACAATAATGCTGTTATTTTGCTGAGGTAGATCTACGAAAACCCAACATCAGCAATAGCAAATAGCATATGCACAGATTAACAGAATGACAGGATCATTACTTGAATGATGGTCAGCTAAAGAAACAACAACCCTTTCACACAAGTGCCTTCATGATTAGGAATTACTGCTGCCAAAACATAAATGACTAAACTATGAAATAATTTTACTTTTTATTCAGCTGGGTTTCTATTTTGATTTTGTCTTAGCACATTCACTAATGCAATGACTTTTAGCTTACAAAGACTAAGACAGAAATTCTCTGGGCTTCATTAAACAAGCCTACCTGGAATCCCTCAGCTGAGCGTTTGACAAGCGTGTAATAACCACATAGCAGGGGGACGGAACCCCATGGACAGCTGGAATTCTTCTGCACCATTTTAGAAAAGGATAAAACATATGCTAAGATATAAGAGGAGGAGGTAATGATGAATACATAGTCGAGGAGAAATCCAAACACTGAAAAATAAATAGGTACCATAAATCTTTAAGACCTCAGGTCCATTGCACTGGCTGAGCTGGGTCTGCGCCAGCGGGTGCTGAGCTGGGGTCACACTGGGTGCTCTGCACTGACCCACGAGGATCCATGCGAATCTGAACCGAACCTGCCTCTCCCCTAAGGGCAGTGTGGGGGGACCGAACTGGTGACTGACTCAGCACGCTGGACTCGGCGTTTGGTTTGCTTTAAATACTAAGGCCCTAAATGCTAGGAAATAGCACAGTGCAGATGGCTTCCATTTCCACGGTAAGCTCCCTGCGCTGAACATGTATCATTTTATTTCTGTTCTTGATACCATGCCCTCTTATTAGTCTGACGCGTGCTTTTCAAGCTGGTAATGCTTCTTGAAGCTTCAGTGGAAAAGTCTTCCGAATTAAGACATAAGTGGTGTTTTCGAGAGTTCATCACAAAATTCATAAGCTGTCTAACCCCCTCTCCCCAGCCTGGCGCTAATGAGCTAAGGAAGCACAAGCGCAGAGCTTCCTGCTGCACAGGCAGCTTTTAGCACTAACGCTTTCTACGGAGAACACTGCTGCTATCCATCGCGCTCTTCTCCCACGTTCTGGGCAGATGTTTTTAGGGAGATACTGAAATGCACATCCCGAGAACATCCTCACCAAACGCACGCACACTACGCCACGCACTGCTCTTACCTGGGCACTGGGCAGCGCTCCAGGGGCACCCGAATCAGACCTGCAGCAAAGCTCACCCACGGGGAAAATCACCAAGTATAGCAGCCCCCAGGAAACCGGGCAGAGAAGCCACAGCAAACACAGAGGTTGGAAACCCCAGGGCAAGGTGACAAGTGGCTGCTGGGTGAAAATGTCCTTTAAATTGGCTTGGTCAAAGGGCAGACCTCCCCTCGAAAGCCCTAAGGAGCTGAGCAGCATTACCGCCCACAGTAGTCCCACTGAGATGCCCAAGCCTTCTGCTAGCCATCAAGCAAGACCTCCATTAGGTAACTGAGTATCTCAGAAAGGCTTTGCCAAATATATCGGCATTACTCGAGCACGAGTCCGCAGGGGCTCTGCCGACTCAGGCTATTCCATTAGCATAAGCTAAGTACACGCTCACATGCTGCTGTCAGCAGAAAGCCAAATGTGCATAATATATTCTTCATGGCTGGAAACAAGAGCGAGGAATTAGTATGGAAATGTAAATTATTTTATTGTGCTGCATTTACAGAGCTTGACTGGAAAATTATCAATATTTGCATCTATTTTTCCAAAAATATAGCCACTGTCAATAGGAGTCAATAAAGGGAAAGCTTCCATATTGTCCATTATGTGCTCTGAATAAAAACCCCTTTATCTATCCCCCTGAATTAGGGTTAGATTTTACAGAATCAAATGCTTATGAAGACGACCCAGCATTTTTTCTGAAAGAAGGAAAAAAAAAAAATAAAAAAAATAAAAGAAAAAAAAGCATTACACACATTCGCCTCTCCAGCAACAAGCATGGGACGTTTCCAAAGGAACGACCCGGCCGGGTTCCGCAGAGCCTCCTGCGAGCAGCCACCACCTCTGCCCCGCGATTCCCTCCTGAGGCGTCCGGGCACCGCGGCGGCACCATCTGCACTTACCCGCAGCCACGGACCGTCCTCGGGCACTCACGCACGGTGGGCAGCGCTGACAGGCAGACCCAAACCTACGAGACACACAGCTCTGGTGCTTTACAACGCTGCCCTCCCCTCCCTCTCTGGCTCACGGATCACTTCTGAAGGTGCAAAAAACAAACCTGATGCCAACAGGTTTAAGCTAAAAATAAGCTCCTCTTGGGGGCCTATATACATGCAGTGCATACTTTTAAGGTCTACAAATCTAGAAATATGGAAATCTACTAATTTAAAACATTTAGCACTCAGGACAGGTATCTCTACACTTCTGCTTTACTGGAAGGTGGATGATGCATAGTTTACAGAAAATGGCATGAAAATCCTTCCAAATTCTCAGTTGATTTCCTTTAGAAATATCTGATTGACATCTTCAAAGTAGCTTTTGTCAATAGAAAATAGGTCACCAACCCCAATCCTGAAAACAAAAGAGAAAAAAAAAAAAAAAAAAAAAGGATATAACCATAATGTTGTATAGGAATGAGATAGGTATACCAGGTTTTATTTTGTGTACTTACTTAACATGCAAAAATTGTGATACTTCAGAAATGTTTAATGTCATTTTAAACAGCCTTTCTGATAATCAGGGTTAAACTCATTTGTCCAATTTCAATTTGTGACCAAAGGACATTTAATGAATAAATTCCGTTCCCTCAAAGAGGTTTTATTCTTGGCATAGGAAAATATCTCTCACTGACAGAAATAGCGGCACTTTTCTGCAGGATGCGAAGCTCCTCAGAGAGTCGGACTCTCATACATGAAAAAGATTAACAATTCCAGCCAGAACTTGCAAATTCATGATGACATAATTTTGAAAGCTTCTTTTAAGACACAATTTTGGATTGTTTATACTATACACATTTATACTTCACTTACGTCAGTTAGCATTTGTTAGCACAAATCCTAAATCTCAGGGAAAGCCTTATTTTTATGCAAAGAGATATTGCTAAAATATATTACATCAAAATGTAGTGCAAAGACTTCCAAACAGCAATGATTTTTTCATGCAATAAAAAAGTGACCGAAATGCTACAGGGAGGCATCCCCGAGCACCTTGAGAATTTGAATTAAGCCACAATTTGCATGTTAGCTAAAAAGAAAGGGCCCTGTGTACAGTGTAGGCACAACTGTGTTACAGCATAACTGTGTTGGTTGACAGAAAATGAAGGAAAACAGCCATTACCCTAAAAGACATTTCAAGATTCTCGCCACCCCAGATATCCATTCCTGCATCGTAAGTTCCTATCTCTTCAAAGTAGTTTCTGTCAATAGAAAATAGGCCACCAGCCATAGTAGGGGTCCTAGTTGAAAACAAACAGAAAAAAAAACAGAGGCAAAGACGGGAAAAGGAAGAATACCTTTTGAAAGACACTGCGGCGTCATTACGCGATGCTACGGCACCCGCCCCTCCGCGCGACCGCGGC
>JAYECN010540830.1:0-59731 GCA_035222435.1 Microcambeva ribeirae | reverse complement strand
CTCAGGAGATCCCTAGTCACAACTTGTGCAGGTGGCTGATTATTCTGGGTAGACTCATTATGCTCTGAGCCTGTTCTGATCTTCCTTAGACCTTCAGCTGGCTGTTGGCAGAAACCCTAGGGAGCCCAGGAGACACCTTCTCTGTCTTAAGTTGACATTTTTCTTCTACTGAAGGATTTTTCTTCCCAATGCAAGTTTCCTTCTTTGTCTTGGTGAAATCGCCGCGCTTTCAAGTCCCGATACACCAATTTCTTCATGTTCCTTCTAGGGAAATGCAGCCACGCTCCTTCTCCTCCCCTTGAATTGCAGAGCCTCCGGGCTGCAAGAGACCTGGGCAGACGCTGATGGCTTGATGACCCATCCGTCCATGGATAGACGTGTCACGGTGCCACCATGTCTACGTAAGCCTTGACACAAGGCAAAACTAGTGAAAGTCATGAGACACACAACTTACACCCTACACGTAAGTATAGTCCTATGATTATTTTCTTCTTTTTCACAAGCAAAAAAAAAAAAAAAAAAGGTCTTATATTTTAGCCTGACATGTTGGACTTACTCAGCTGCTTTGCTCTGTCTTCAGGCTGAAGCTGGTGGTCATGACTGATTCATTAGTACAACCACTAACTTGCTATCGAAAGGCAGGGTCCTCATTTTCAGCATCCCTAGAGCTTCATTTTTAGACAGGCAAACATGTACTAAAATACTCTCAAAGCTATAGTTATGCACAGGATTTACTGGCATTTCTACAAATATTTCAAACTTTTTAAAAAAATTATTTTCCTTCCAGTTTAAAAACGTTTGGCAGAGAGACAAAAGAGAGAATGCAGCTGTCTTATAGGTGAAGCAAATAAAGTCATTTTCAAAATATGTGGTAAAAGAAGGAAAAACACACACATGAAAATAATATCATACTATTTAACATACGTTACATTTCAATTTGAAACACACTGGATATTTGGCTTGTTAATCAGTCCTTGCTATACCACAACATTCCTTCAAAGATCTAAAATTCAGCAAACTATTTGCCATTCCATAAAGCTCGTTTTCTCTTTTTTTGTTTTTTTTTCTACTTCCATCCCCCAAATAAGATTTCTCATTTTGTGTTAGAACACTTTTTCTGTACAAACTGTGAAACTGTGATCTGCTTTATAAGAGTGAAGCATGAGAAGTATCTTCTCTCTGTACTAAATTATAGGTAATAATAAAACCATACCAGAAGAACAGTCTACAGTAATAGTGGCGATAAGTAATGGCAGTAAATATATTGGCAATAAGTAATGGCAATAAATATATTGGCTACCTCAACCCTGAGGACCATTGAGTTTCTTCCTTACAAACGAATAATAAATCTCAAGGGTCCTTCAGAGACCAGTTAAGTATAAAATGCCGCTGTCGGAAGAAATGTGGCTTTCTTTAGAAGAGCGTGAGATAGAGCCAAAGGAGCGCGAGCACCGCGCGGGCGCTGCTCTGGGACGGACGTGCTCCGCGTGCCGCGGCGAGCTGGGCTCTCCCCTTCTCCCGGACGGGCCCTCTGCCAGGGAAGCCCAGGGCCTCGGCCTCAACCACAGGTTTCCTGGGAAGTTTGGGGCAAAACGGCTCAGCATTCCTTCAGAAGAAGCGAAAAAACCGTGCCGCATCAAGTGAAACATAAATGAATAAGACTGTAGTGACTGTTCCGCTGGGGAGCTCTGCAGGGCCGGCCTGGAGAGGAGCACGGCAAAGCCACCGCAGCCCGTGGGCAGGGAGGCAACGCTCGCCCGGGCAGCTCACGCTCACCGGGGCTTGCCCGGCAAGTTCGCCCTGGAGCCCAGCCAGAGGCAGGCGCTACCATGGCCGGAAAGGACCCCTTCGCCCACACACCCGCTCCGTGCGCTGCACGGAGCCGGTCGGGCCCGCGGAGGAGGAGGAGGAGGGAGCAGGACACGCGCAGCTCCGCGCTGCCTCAGGAGCCGGCACGCAGAGCCTCAGAGCGGAGGCTGAGCAGCCGCCGCGGGCCCGTCCCGCGCAGGCCGGCGCGAGCGGCGCCGCCGCGAGAGCCTGGAGCGGGGACCCGCCGCGAGAGCCTTCGCCCACGGAGACCGACCGCCGCAGCCTCCGCACGCGCGTGTCTGCTCCGGGCTGCCCTCTGCGGCACGCGCGCCTCCGGAGCCTCGGAGCGCTGCGACTACGGAGGCACCCGCGGGAGCTCCACGTGTCACTCGCCGGGGCTTATTGCCGAGGGCTCCTCGCCACACGGCACACACAGCAGCTCCCCGGCAGCCGCCGTGCGCTCCGATGCGCACGTTACGCCGGCTCCGGAGCGCCGCGGCGGCCGTGCCCCGCTCCCGGGGCGCAGGAGGAGCGTGCCCTGCCGCGCCGCCGAGCGAGCGCCAGCCGAAGCGCCATCCCGCTCCGCAAGGAAACGTCCGCCGACGCCCGTGTAACCTTCCTCACCTGCAGGAGGAAGCCCGGGCACGTGGGGGAGGCCGCTGGCTCCGGGCCGGCGCAGGAAGTTTTGAACAGGCTGAAAGACGGATCTCCCGCTACTGTCTCAGCCCTCTCTGGAAATCCGCAACGGACAACCAGTCTACCCCTGGCTGCCCAGGGGCAAGAGCAGACGGATGCGGGGAACTCCAGGCAGTACTAGCTCCACGTTTCCACAAGACAGAAGGGAAACAAAGTACAGAAATGTTTCGGCGTGTGCACAGGCAGGTACCTGCAGGTAGATTCGCTGTTTTCTTACATTCCGGCAGCAAATGGTTAGGTCTTCTGTGCTTACCGGGATGGGGGAAAGAGAAAAAAAGACAAGCACAAACAGAAAGCACTTGGGATTTCCCCTCCCCAACCCCCATTCATCATTGCCCTGAGAGCTGGACCGAAAAGGCGCTGTTAAAAAAGAGGACCTGAAGGCCTAAGAGGAACCTGCCCGCAAAGGCAAGCTCAGTCCCCTCAGCCCCTCATCATCCGACGGGTGGTCACCGAGGTCCCCGCATCTCCGACTCTGCACGAAGCCCGGCTCCCATCGGCTGCAGCTGAAAGCAGCGCCCAACAGCGGGCACTTCCTTCCTCGGAAAACGCTAGGAAGAAAGAGCACTGCTGCTTTCCTAAGCGGTCACCTGGGGCCCTGCCCGGGCACCCTGTGTCACACAAACACGACCTCCCGTCCCAGGCAGCTTCAGGGCTGCAGCGCTCCTCTCCCAGCCCTCGAAACACCAAGTCCAGCAGGAAAACACAGAGATACCAAAGGAGCAGCGGTCCACAGGACGAGGAGGAGAGCGGGGGCTGCGCATGCGGATTCCCTGGCTTTTCCAACTTCACAAACGTTCCGCAGCATGCTCCGAAGGGAGGTGCGGGCAGGAGCTCCCGTCCTGGAGCGGCTCATCACCTTCTCTCCTCGGAGGTCTTTCAAGCGAGCAGGGAAAGTGACAAAGTTAAGTCATGGAAAAGGGAGGAAAAGACTGTATAGGATTAGGGTGACATTTCTGGGGGTGGGGAGTGAGAAAAGGAGCAGAGGACACCTAATGTGAAGTGTGAAAAAAAACAAAAACCTCAAGGTGGAAATGAAATGCCGAAAAGAAGCAGAAATTGAAGGAATTTCTGAGATTTTCAGAGATGGAAAGAAAAGGAAGGAGGGTATTACAGAAAATAAGTCAGGAAGCAACAACAGACCCAGGGGCACAATCCAGAGATCAATGGAGGGAAGGGAATTCTGGAGAGATGGAAAACCCTCAACAGGGCTCTCTTCCAGAGGGAAGGACATCTGCATCTTCAGGTCAGCACTCTAAGCAGAAAGGCATGATCCAACGGCATGAGGATAGTTCTTCAGCCAAAGGATGGCCGTAAGTTTGTTACGGACCACATTTCAGCTATTTGTATGTGTGCTGAAACGGTCTTTCCAAACCTCTACAGCAATACTGAAAAACACTCAAACTCCAACAAGTCAGGTTCTGAGCTTTCAAACTTGGTCCTGCCTCCACAAGGAATGAAGATGAGAATTAGGTCAATGCTGGCAAAGCCCATCCTGACCTTGAAAGCTTTCCCTGCAGTTCAGAACCAACAAATCCAAGGAGATGGATTATGGAGAGAAAAAATGGATGTGAAGGAACCAGCAGAGAGCAGGAGCGGCACTGCAACAGCCTGTGCCACAAACAGTTGGCAAGCCAAGGTGGCAAGCTTGTGGCAGCACGGATATCCACCCGGGTGCTTTTTTTGTATCTTGTACATCTCGCACATCTCACATTTTTGTATCTTGTACAGCTGACCTTGGCAAAGAGCAGCTACCAAGTTATCTGCACTGCAGCAGAGCTCCTGGAGCGTCTTTGCAGCCTACTTGCAGGTTTTGGTAGGGAGGAGGGAGAACGGCACCTGATGTTACATTTGCCCACTTGGACTTGTCCCATCAGCTGCTGTCAAGGACATGGAAAAAAATGGGAACATACATAAAAATCTGGAAAAAAAAAACCCTCCTTTGTTTCTGTTGGCTGTGTGCGCACTGGGTCCTCCTTCGGCCCGTGATGATGCAGAGGAGAGGGAAGGAGGGAAGAGAAATCTGCTGCTGGCTGATGTCAGATCCCCTCATAGGTTTCCATCTCTTGGAGCTCTGCTGCACATCAGCTCGGCCCTCGGGCACTCGGCTGGGATTACTCTCCATGTGGCCTTGGTGTCCCAATCAAACTGGGATGGTTTCAAAATCAGTGGTTTTTCTCTCGTGCGCTCTCTTAACCAGAAACGTTCACAGACATTTTATAAAGCAACCAAGAACATAGCGGGCTGTAATGACCCTTGTTTTTCTGCCATTTCTAGTTTGCTGTGCAAGGTCTCCTAAATGAAGGAAAGAAACACTGCGTTAAATGGAAACAGAAGCATTTTCTCTGAAAACCACTGGTGGGTGCAAAAAATCCACTTAAAACATATAACCAAATGTTATTTAATATCTTAAAAAGTAACACAATCCAAAATGGATATTTCACACAACACTACATAAACAACATGAACACAATATTACCATATGGAGGGACTTTCAAATATAGACTTACAAAAATCCCTGTCCTTTTTTCCTTTAAATTATTATACTAAGCATGACAAGTAATCATCATTTACAATATGGTACACTGACACAATAAAAACCATGTTACAAATGTGCTGTTATAAATCAGTAACGTTAGGGAAGACATTTCATGAACTGTAATTATTTCATATGAAATACTATACAATATAAACAGAACATCCATCTTGGATGACCTTTACAGCAACCAGAGACCAAGTAATTTTTTAATTTTTTTTTTTTCAGTGCAAACACATTTATACAAGGCAGTCTTGGCTGCAAAACTCCCTTCTAGCATACAGTAAGTCCCACTTGCATTTATTAACTCCTTTAAACCTAATGCAACAGCCACATTCAGTCACTTACAGATTACCTGCAGAATTAGGATCCCTTTAGCTTAAGTCTCCTCCACATGTAAAAGCAACATCTGTGCCAATTACTCCGAGGGCCCTACCAGACCTTTCATACTTACGGGTGGGTATCCTTTGGGTGGCTCTAACCACGGTACCACGCGAGGGCATCGCGCTGCACTTCCGAGGTGCAAAGCACGTGGTGGTCGTCCGAGCACCCAGGCTGGGGCAAGGGGCTGCTGACTGCGCATTTCACTAGGGGCTCAACCCCAGCTGGATCTTCAAATTTTCAAATCCAGCTGCATGCATGTGGCCTTCTGCTCCTTCTCGGTATTTAGTACTTCAAGGGGAGGAACACAGAAATCCTCAGCTCAGAATAGAGCGTCAAAGGAGTTAGTGACAGATTCTGATCTCTGTTAGAGCCGTGTAAAATCAGGGGAGTTTCGTCAGATTTACACCCACGTAACTGAAATCAAAATTTAGAGTGCTGCCTTAAAGGAAGTCTGATAGTCCCGTTTCTTCTAGCACCAGCTTGGCTTTAGTTGGGTCCACTGTATGCAGCAGAAAATTCCTGATGCATGAACCACGTACTTTACTTACGTTGGGGGGGGAACATTTTAGATATATACTTTTTTTCTCTCTCTTAAAGAATTATGTAAAAAATAGAACATTTCTCTCTAATACTGTACAGCTTTCTTCAGAAGAGCAAAGAGAATTGTAAACTGTGGGTGTGACACCAGATTAAAAGAGTGCTATCCGCTTACTCAGCACAACAATTTGAGCAATCACGTTGGGAAAAGTTCTGTGAAATGTATTTGAAAAACAAATTTTTAATTAACCGTTCTGAAAACCACCGCTGGCAGTACTCATATGACCGAAAACCAAGTGTTTTTTGGCACTGCTACTGTAAGAGTCTGTGCCCGACTGCAAACTAGTTTCTCTCCTCTTACACAAATTTAACGCATCAAAAGAGTAACTGTGAATTATAAACATAAAACACTTTGTTACCTGTTAGACTTATTCTAATGACTTATAAAGAGAAAGAAGGAAAGAAACTGGTTAATATATTAGCTCACAGACCCTTAACCTTAGTTTTTCCTTTTTCAGTGTGCCCTGACATAACACGGGGACAGTGAAACTTGCCGACTCCACAGGCTGGTGAGGCTTAGCTGGTAACGCCTGAAGTGCTTCAAGGCTCTCAGGCAAAAAGGCATGACCGAAGTGCAAAATATTGTCCACATTTATGGTGGCCTGCAAATACTGGTTTGCTTGCTCGCTTTTATAAAAATGACCGCTGCTAACAACCACTTAGGCCATGGTTTTCATTAAAATGTTTGTTTCCCAATACATTTTATGTTATAAAAATGGAGCAAACAGTGTTTCTTGTATTATGGACGTTTTACAGTGGTGCAAGGAGTCAAATAGATAATGATTTCTTACCATTTTTTAACTGAAATATTCATACAGCAAAATTAGCTCAACAGATGATTATTTAATCAACCTGCATCAGGATTACGGTACTGGGATTGCTGAAAGAGGTGTTCATAAATTGGGATTTGTATATAAATGTGATCTGCTTAGGTTCAACTGCCACTTTCTTCCTTTGGTTTTTGGGGAAATCTTTTTTTTTCTTTTTTTTTTTTTTTCTCTCTATTTAAAGGTGGCTGTTGCAACTGGCTGCTTTTCAAGAGCCCGTTTCATTTTTACTGGAAACTCGCCCGCTTTCTCCAAACAATAGACGCAAACCTTGAGTCAGGACCCTAATACTGCTCCCAGGAAAGTCAATCTGAAGGCTGCTGGCCATTTCTATAGGAGCAAGGGTTTCAATGCACAGTCTAGAAAACAATGTGCATCACTGAAGCGAGAGCTATTTTAAAATCCAGTACACTCTGCTTTAGCCTATTAAGAGAAACTCCGACCTGATATGTTGGCAAAAACGGGAGGCAGAGTAGGGCCCAAAGTATCTGAAGGCTGCCAAGAAAATACCCAGTGTCTTCTGTTAAGAGTAGGGCCCAAAGTATCTGAAGGCTGCCAAGAAAATACCCAGTGTCTTCTATTAAACCTCAAACTGTCTATCATATTTCACAGACTGTGGGTGTTCCCAATTTGCTGAAGTACAAATACATTTTCAAGTTATACCAGGCAGAAATGTTAGCAGAAACTGGGGAGAGGATTGAAGGTTTCAGCCTCCCTTTCATTTTTAACCAAATTATGTGGCCTTGTCAAAATCTCAAGTGATTCATCTAAAAGCCAGATTTTTAATATAGCAAAAGGAAATTGTGGCAACGGAAACATGATGACTTCATATGCAAGCATTGACACACAAGAGAACGCCATGACCTAATGCTTCAACGTTTTTAACCTTGCTTTTTTACAATACACTTTTTATGTTGCTGCATTTCATCAAATTCATGGAGGTAGTTATATGTGTAAAAAAAATTACCATAAAAGTAACATGTTGTATTATAATAATACATATTTAGTGTGCAAAATGCCGACAGATTTGTGTTGACCCTTTACAGTTGAACACAACACAGATTCAACCTAATCTAATTCTGTAAACCTTTATATTGATACATTAGAAGAAGAATGATAGATAAGCAACCACATAATACAAGGCTATGATTTCACCAAAGGATTAGGGTGACATAAAGCACTCAAGCTCCACTCTCGTGGTTTTGTTACCAGAACCTCAAGATGGAATTTCCTTATATTCCATTGTTGATTTAAAAGAAAACAAAACTAAAGATTAGAACGTTTCTATTTGAAACTTCTGTTTACATTCCATATTCCAAGAGTCACATTAATATTGGTACAATGCCATGTCAACATTAATATGACATTTGTGTTGTCTGCTGGTCTATGGGAACTTTAGGAAACAACATACTATACAACTTGCAGGTATATATTATCATGTTTTGTTGCAATGGTATCGTCTACACAACCAGCTGCCTGCATAAACTCTGATTAGTTTATGACAAACAAACATTTCCCCGAAAGGTAAAATTTGTTTTCGCTGTTCACATTTTAATACTGCCATTAGTACTTCAGATCATCAGCTTTAAATTAAGATAGTTTTGACATTTTTATTTACTGAATTGATACATACTACTGTCAGAGCTCGTCTCAGAAACAAAATCACAGTCAGCCACTGCATAGTATATGACAATTCCCCACAAAAATTCTGAATCTACAGTTCGCATGTAATAAGTACTGCTGGAGTTACATATCGAACAATAAGATGCGTCATGCAAAGCATTCTACGGTAATTAGAGCACATCTGGAAGGTATGATAAGGCAGAAGGCTGAAGGCCAAGTGACTTTGATAACCAACCAAAAGCACAATAATTTCCTTTATGTGCACTGAAAGGTCTTATTGCTCCTATGAAATGGAATTTATACATTGAAAACAAGTAAACCAGACCTCTGCATTTACTGGGTATGAAATATGTTCTTGACAAAATTGGAAAGCGAGTGTGTCCAGAGTTAGAGAGTCATTTTTTAAGTGAACTATATCCAACTGTGCAATGTAAGGCTGAATCTTCAGTAAAGCCTTCTGATGACAATACAGAATGTGAGTGAAGCTCAAATGGTTTATACAAAGCAGTACACGTCACCAGAACCTGATGAAAATACTGCCTTTTAATATGTACAGTTGGGCTTAATACCTGTGTATTACCAAGAGCTAGACAATGTAAATGTCCCTTTTATATTCAACAATTTGGACTGCTGAGTATTTTAATATCTTTGCTATTCTTCCACCAACTCAACTGTTCTCATAAAAAATAAATATATAGTTAATTTTGAAGTCACTTTGTTGCATTATCAAATTGCATGAGTAAGAGAGCAGAATGTGACCCTATACCTAAAAATTACTCTTGGAGTTTAACTATTCTTAGAAGTTACTCTGCAGTAACTAGCATATTATTAATCACTTTGGAGTAACAGTTTAGGGGAGAATAATTAGGATATACTATACCTACAGAATTCAGATTTCTACTGCCAACCATATGGACACATTTAATTTCCCAAAACTAGACATGTCCATGAAATGCTAAATTGCAAATAACATCCACTGTATAGAAAGGCCAGAAGTTTATAATTCTCTAGATTTTGTTTTCTGATAATCACTACAATGTATGCTATTTTCAATAGCCTAATTTAGGCACTCTATTTAAAAAGCTACATAAAATAGATTTATGTCCTTCCACTAGAAAGAAATAATTTCTTCAGGCCATACTTGTCATTTATATCATAAAGAATATTTTTGTTCAAAGAAATTAGTTATTTTGATTCTTCACCAAAGTGACACAAGATTGAGATCGTCTCTTTTAAATATTTGATTTATACTAAAGATATTTGTTATATTTTGTGTCACTCCATGCTGTGGCTCCACAACACTTAAATTCTCCCGTCCCGCCCCTTGCCCCCTCTCTGCAAAGGCCTTCCTCCTCCTCCTCCTCATTTGCGACTATGGAAGGTCAAGTAGCAAGCTTCGGTAAGTAAACATCTCTCATACTTTTGAGACACAAAAAGGAAATCAGTCTCCCTCCCACCCTAAATACTTAAAAAACAAAAAACAAGAACCACAACCTCCTTTTACTCCCTTATACGGGTATTTGCAAAATTGTGTCACAAAACCACACAGTGAAAATGACTGATTGGTATTAATAATTCACAGATAGAGCTGAGGTCATCACTTGTCATGTTTGGCATGGTTTTTCTCAAAGTGATCCTGGCTGGCTACTTTCAGCAGTGGCTCAGTTTTCGAAGTAAAAAATCAACTTTGCAGCAGAGCTTGGCCTCTGACCGGGGGCATCACACATCTGTGGCATTTTTTTTTTTTTTTTTTTTTTTTTTATGAAGTTGGCAACTGCATGGACATTGAAAATGCAGATTACACTTACAGTGTCTAGACTTTCATATATGTGCTCAGTTACAATTAAGTGAAGCAAAAAGTGTACATATTATCCCTACTGCTATTCTGTTGCTACAGAGCCGCAAACGTGAAAAGCAATACCTTGAAATAAAGATTTCTTTGTTGCTCCTAGTCTACATAGCAGCACAGTTTAAGTAAACACTAAAACTGTGGTTGAGATGCCTTTTTTCCCCCAAAGATGTAAACATCAGTCCCAGTGTCGTAAACTTTGCTGTATAGGACGAGACAGGAGATCTGAGGCAGAATGACTCTCAGACACTCGTAACAGAAGCTTGCAGGCAGTTAGCCGGTTTCTGCAGCTTCTCGGCTTCGCTCGGCGGCGGGTCGGCGGTCGCTCGGAAGTTGAACGTCGGGCCTGCGCCGCCGTGCGCGGGACTCAGAGCGGGGTTCTGACGCCTGTTGCTTTCAACAATACTCGAAGTGTTGGACGCCAGGCTCTCGCGAGTACTAGAACGGAAAAAAAAGCACATATATACACACACACTCATACATGACGTACCTATATATCCATCTACCAGGCCAGGAGAATACCAGCAGAATAGGGTGTTTTGTAACGGGCTTCCTGGGTTTGTACGCAATGCCACAGCAATGACCCATCTCACTGTGATGATTCACACACGTTCCTCCACAACGGGCTCCAGAAGCACTCGGCAGTCACGGTCCTGTACCGCAGGTACAGCGCTCAGCAGGGCTGAGGCTGTCACACACAGCATCAGTACCAAGCATCTGGATTTTCCACTCGAGGAAATGGCTTCCATCTTGCATGTGCAACATACTAATTTCCTCCCTGGCTGGTGCATTTTAGCACAAAGTAATTTCATCAAATCAGCTCTGTGACTAGGCAGAGCTAGGAGAATTACTGCATAACAAGGAGAATCACTGCATAACACAGCTTCCTCTGTCTCCACTGCCACCCGTGCCTTGGTATTTAAAGTGTTTATTAACTGAAAATGCTACTTTACATTAAATCCACAGTGCTTCTGAATACAACACTTCAATTTTGCCTTGCAGCTGAGGTATGAACTTACGAGATGGTGATAAATCTTAACTCCCTGATCTGTGATCATGCCCTAAGCAAGCACCAGTGCTATTATTTCACCTATAGAATGGACAAAGTTCCTTTAGTTCTAACATACTGCTTATCCACGGCAGTGACTGCACACGTAGCATTTTTAAAAAATAACTTTATAAGAGCATGTCTGATTATGAACACAGATGAGCCCACATTTTAGCCCACAGTTTTTAAGAAAACCTCCGTCTATAAATGGCTAGGGCTAGTTTTACCCCTACTGTTTTGGGTTCTCTTTCTATTCTTTATCATTTTTTATCTCTAAATAATGTATTTGCATGAAGAAAGATTTGTTTCCAGAGAGTCACATGGCTCCTAGTTGTGCATCCGTCATCTATACCATTACTGCTTTGCAAGGTGACAGGCTAACTTGTTATGGAGGTGTTTACAGAATATCTTCAGAGGCCTGAATCGGTATAAAATAAGCACTAAAAATAGAGGTACTAATGACAGAACTTCATAAGTCAATTTAAAGTCTACCTAAATTTACCTGCTACTGAAAAGGGCAGTGCCTGTCTGCCTTGGGTGGATGTTACCCTGCATCCGCCTGCTGCTTCACTGGTGCTGGCGCTTAGGGAGCCTCACAGCCAGCCCTGCAGCCAGAGACCTCTCCCGGTTGGACACAAAAAAGGAAAGACTGGTGCTATCAGGAGGGGATGGGTAAGGAGCCTGGACGTGGCAGGGGAGAAAGGTGCCGCTCTGCGTAGGTGGGCGAAGGCTGCAACACCAGGCTTAGCTCCAGCGCAGATTTAAATGATTTCAAAGCTAATTATCACAAAACAGTACCTAGAAAATCAGTGATGCTTCTAGGAAAACCCTGGCAGTTCTTTTAAATTAATCAGAATGGTACTGATCACCTTCTGCCAATTACTGCCTTGCCGTTAGCAGCTCCAAGCAGCTACGAAGGATGATGCACACAATAAGGTATCGCTGTGAGCTGGCGGCAGGCAGGCTGCAATCCCTCTGCTCATTTTTGATTCCTCTCCCTCTGGTTATCAAAGAGAACAGAGGCGACCTTTGTTTTTCAGAGATAATTCAGTATTTTATCATTCCGTATGGAACTATCAATTCTAGATTTTCAAGCATTCTCAGTTGTGGTATTACAACCTGATCATTTTAATACATATATACATAGACTGCAGCGAGTTCTGCATGTGGAGTAAAGCCAAAATTAGCTCTTTCTTTATGTGACAAAAGAGCAGCAGCATTATATAAGCTCTAAAAATAAAAAAAATAAATATTCACAACTAACAGACACTGCATACTACTTGCATCAAATCATCCAACAAAATACTGTGAGGCTGTTAGAAGCTTTCCCAATGGTGATGTGTTCACGAACTTTACACACAGAATACTTTTTAAGATAAATAATCACAGCAAATCTCTTTAACTACATATATCCTGGTTTATGTAATGTCTTTTTTGAAATCTATCAGCCTTTAAAAACACACTTTTTCTTTCACAGCTTAGAATCGATACTTTTGGTTCCCTGAGCAACACTGTGTATTGCAGTTTAAATAGAAAGGTACCACTCCACTGCAAGAAGCCCCGAGTTACACATCAGTGGATGCTAAGAGAGCATATTTGAGAAATATCACTACATGCATGTTCTGTTTTTATACTCTTCCCTAGACATCTGCTAATGGACAGTGTCAGATCTAGGTGAATCTTACCAGATGGATGCCGGATGCCTGTTTTATGTTTCCTGGAAAAGGGCTGCGGAGCACATTTTTTGTTATAAGGTAGGAAAGTAATAACAGCATGGTAACGATAGCCGAAGGGCTGAATTCACCCTCCGTTGCATTTATTTTAATAGAGTTATATTGAAGATGAACAAAACTGAGCACAAACATCCAATTTAATCACAAGACTCAGGACTTGGATATATTAAAGCCTTCAAAATATACATACTATATGCTGGCCTTAAAAAATTACTATTAAAAAAAACCAAAATGACAGAATGTTACTGTTTTTTAAGGTTACATTACGTGGTCTTGCAAAAAGAAAGAGATGGTAATAAGTGAATGGCAAAGAAATACAATAAAAGGGCGTGCAGGACACAATCATTGTTTATAGCTGCCTATCTTTCTCTCACTCGGTCCTAAAAAAGCAACATAACCACACCGAACCCAGTACACTCACCACGTTCTGGTCTCTTGCTAGCTAACTTGAGTTGAACAGCAGCAGAAATGTTAGCTTTTATGTACAAATAATTAGGGAAGAAAACGTCTGCCTTTGCATTAACCACAAGTGGAGGCTTGCTATTCAGTACGCATGCAGCTAGTGAAATAACAGTCTAAGAACTGCTTTTCATCCAGGCAACCCCCTACCTCCTATCTTGGAGATGATGTGCATTCTGCAGTGAGACAGGCTGCGTAATAAGCAAACGCTATATATTCCACTGCAAAAAAAAAAAAAAAAAAAAACAGACTGCAAGTATTGCATTTCAATTTAAAGGAGAGATTTCATTTAAAAAAAAAAAAAAAGCAAATAGTCTCACACAGCAGTTGTATGTGAGAAAGATGCCAAGAAGCATCTGCAGAACAGATAAAGTCAAAAAACAAGAGCAAATTCAAAATCTTTCACAGCCTCTTTTATAATCATAATTATTTTTTAAACAGAATTCACTGTAACAGGTACAATTTACTCCAATTAACCTTCTTTCATATTTTTTACTCAGAAAAAAAAATTGTTAAAAGACCACTCTAGCAGTCTGATGATCACTGCATGCTGCATCAGGCCCAGTAATTCCTGCCTTGCCATTAATATCAAGCAGAAGTAACCATCAAATCCACAGGAGTTTATTCCAGTGTGAGGACTTCAGCTGAAAACAAAATCTAGTCCTAAAATCTAGTATAAGCAGGAAATTCTTCACATGCTATCGATTTAAAAGAATATATAACTTTGAGAAATAAGAATACGTTATACAGGAAAACAAAACAAAAACAAGACCATTTTCTTCCACCTAGTACAAATCGAGTCCTGGAGGTTTTATTTTTAAATCACAGGCAATAAATAATTTAAGGCTAAGTAAGATGCTGTAACTACCACTATAAATTATTTTTGTGTTTTTAGAGTCTGGGCTCTGATGGGTTGCTATCCAGGGCAAACAGTAACAGATAAGCTGCATTCCACCTGGGACTGAGGACTTTCAAGGGTCAGAGAGAAGGAAGAAGACTCAAGTGAAAAATTCTTAACCTGGAAATGAGCTTGTAAAATCTTCAGTGCAGGCAAGAGATCAGCAACTGTCCCTTCCCTGTGTTTGCAAGGCTCCTACCACAGTGAGACTCCCATGATGTCTGAGATGCCTGGAATGGAAACAACTAACCATCACCACCACACAGAAGAGCCTGGACTCTTTTCCTAAATACCCTAGGCAAGACACCTCTCTCTGCTGATGCGCGTGGTCACTGCTGAAGGCCAAGTATCCTGAGCACTTTCAGCTGCATGTGGGGAATGGCTGTTCCAGACTCAACAGTCTGGAATGGCAATAAGGTACAACTTCCATTATTTTTTCAAGAAAACAAATCAAGAAGGCCAACCCCGAAACAAGTATCACTTTTTTTTTTTCCTTTTGCTCTGAGCCAAAGATTATGCCACCTATCTAGTCTACCAAACAGTCTTGTTGATGACATCCTAGAGGGAAAGGAAAGGGGGAGTAAGTGGTAGCTTATCCCTTCTATTCTAAGTACAAATGCAATTTATTATGGAGATAATGATACAAGAAAGTTTTTAGCAAAAGAAAAAAGAACTAATACAGAGTCAATGCTGCAAATGGGCACTGCTTGCTTACAGCATGCGGGGAAACCCATGCATCTCAATAGCGGACTCCATAGCTGCACAAAACATTGTCTAAAGACACGTGAAATTGTTCAGTATGACCCTACGCTCTTTCGCCAATATCAAACAAACAATTTACTAAGAAATGGAACTTTCTAGCCTGTAAAGTTGCAATGAATGTGACAGTCCTACCGTGGAGAGTTGAACCCGCTGTCCACAGTAATGCTGCTGCTATCCATGCTGTCCAGGCGAGCTGAATGGGTGGCTCTCTGGTTGTTGCTATTTTCTGTCTCCTTTGGGGTGAGAAGAGTAAGATTCTTCTCAAACTTTCGCTGCAAATCTCTCTCTTTTTCCCTCTCTAGCAGCCACTGCATAGTGCCAACATCATCCCTGTTCTTCTCCTCCTCGGCATTTTTGTTTGTTCCTTCCTCCGAGTCGTCGTCATCAGACACGTTGTAGTAGTCGAAGGAGGCCTCCTGGTTCCCACTTGTCTCTTGCTGTCTCTGCGAAACAGGCATGACTTGTGTGACTGAGGTTACTATCGCTTGTTCAAGTTTCTCACATCTGACTGGCAATGTGTCAGAGGGCGTCTTTTGATGGGGCTTAAGCAGGGGTGCGCTAGACTTATGGTAACTATTCACAGAAAGCGTATTGTGCAGAGGTTTGAAGAGCGTATCCTTGCTAAATATTTCTTTCCTTTTATCAAGGCTGCTTGATTCAGTATTATGGTGTTGAACCAGCCGCCCATTTGCGATTACCTCTGGCGTTTGGCCGGCAACCACTGAACCGCTGCTTGGAGCCTTCGGGGACTCCTCTTTGTGCACCCCAGGCTCCCTGGCAACGTGTTGAGATTGTCTTTCTGACGGAGTCATCTTCTTGAGCCCATCTGCCACGGTCAGTGTATCATGATCCTCTTTATTCTTTCCTAGTGGTGACGGGGCAGTGAGAACCGTCTCGCTGGACGTGTTGCACTGAAAATAGTCATCGACCGCAGACTTTGTTGTGCAGGAATTGAGCTCGCTGTATGACGGCAAACTCTCTGCTGGCTTGTTTTGTTCCAACAGGCTACAAGAACTGGGGGTTTCTACGCTGGCACTAACTATTTCGGGGATGCAAGTCTCTTTGTAGCCTGCAGATGAAATCAGAGCCCTTTGATGACTGAGTGATTGAGATGGCCTTAAGGTACTATCGTCGATATAAGTTTGGCTAGTTGTTTGGTCATCCGGGCTACAGCCTTCACCTATGTCTTCAGGTGTGCCCAAAGTAGCAGAGCCCAGAGGTCCCTTGGAGTTATCCATAGATCTAGACCTTTCTTTGGCCTTACTGGACCTCTCATTCCTTGATCTTCTATCCTGTGTATGGCTGTGACTCCGATGGACCTTGGAGTGGGAGCTTCCTCTGGAAGGTTCAGGAAAAGGCATTTCAGTTCTTCTTTTGGCCAACTCACCAGACACATCCCACTCCGGTGTCATGGGAAAGTGAGATTCAATCATGTTAGGGTTGCTGTGCATTATAAAATTATCTCCCTTGTGCTCTATTATAAAACAGCCTTCCCGCGGGGATCGAGTCAAGGGATCATAAAACTCATACTCTCTTTCAGCAGGTATATCCAAATGAGAACCATCAGATGGGTCTCCTTTGGACACCCGAGTCTTACTGTGTGACCTCGATTTCCCATGAGACTTTCTGTGATTTCTACTTTTTTTACTTCGTCCACTGTGGTGAGCTGAAGATCCAGCTTTGCTTCGTTGAGCTTTTTCTTCTTCAAGTTTCTTCATTAGTGCAGTGTGCCTCATGACATTTTCCACAGTCAAGTCTGGGTTAATACGCCTGATAATCTCCATTTCTACCTCTCTGGGTATAGTGGTAGGGGTGTCTTCGTCCCTTAGCGGCCACTCCTCTGGAGGAAATTGCGCAGAGAAATTCGCCAACTGTTTTGTCTTGTCCTTCTTAAAACTTAATCGGAATAATTTGAGTCCGAATTTCTTAGACTGCTTTTCTACATCCTTGGGCTTTGTGAGCGTCTCTGCTTTGTAAGAAAAATTGACAGTACTTTTACTTTTCTCAGTAGGTGGGACTTGACATAGTGAAGGAGGACAAAACGAGTCTTTACAGTCCTTTGCTGATTTCCTCTGTAGGGTAGATGCATGCATGCTGTGCATGTCTTCCCTGCAACAGTGGCAGGAGTCGCAGTGGTTTTTGGGTAGTGTTCGGTCCCTGACACATCCCGAAGTGGAGGGAGTTACAGTTCCTTGTTGTGGAGAGGTACATTGAGACCTGTCAGGTATCCTCTCATCCAAATGGTACCACTTACTGTTAGTTCTTATGAGAGAGGGTGTTATAAAGTAAGTCTGTGGGGTTACAATGAAATAACCATCCGGAGTTGGGTATATTTTCCTCTCCCGTACAAGCATATTCAAGGTATGCCGAAGGATTTCAGGGCTGGGTGTTGGAACCCCTAGAAACAACAGCAAACATGTATCAGGCAGTGCGTAAACCTCTGACTCCCTCCCTCCCCTACAAAAAGTTGTTTTTCCAAGTGCAAGCTGGAATATGCTGAACAAACAACTCCAGCAAAGCACTTTGTTAGGCATCCTCTTGTCTGTTTGTTTTTCCACTTATCTCCTACACTTCAGACAGATGAATTATTAATAAAATACAAAAGAGGACATTAATGGAGTGTAAAAAAAAAAAAAAAAAAAAAGAGAGAGAGACTGAGAACTTCTAGTCACTTTATTGGTGACCTTAAGCCACAAAACGGAATCGATGATGTAAAGCAAAGGAAACCAGGGTAAACATTTCATTTTTAGTCCTCTCCCAACCAAACATTTATATCCCAATTCACCCAAACTATTCATTACAATGTATAGTTAGCTATAAAACAGTGGTTATTTGTTACTTTGGATGCTTATGTCATTTTACACAGTAAAGCAGGGAAAGAAAAGCATCCCCCCAAATTGCACCTCTATCACCAACTTGATCAGCTTGAAAAGTCACTCGAAAAGTCAGCTCTCCGTACTACGGTGTAAACAAAAGACAGGACAGTGAAAATTCAAACACATCTGAGTGCCCTATATGACAAAGAAAACAAGAATTTCCAGTTTCTTTACTGACTAACCTGGGATTTTGAAATAAGACCAAATAAACAGGTCTGGAAGGAGCCTCTCTATTTTTAAAGTATTTTTTAAAATGCAAATGAACACTACAGAGCTTAGAGACATCACCACTGAAATACGTTAGAATGTGAAGAAGTTTGCACAACATTTTCTTTAAAGGGAGTGGAAAGGTAAAGCTTTTATATTTCATGAAGTCCTTGTTGAGTAGCTTGCTTTTTTCCTGTGAGCTAGAGCTTCTGGGTGCAAAGCTCATTCAGCAGGTGCATACTCCTGGGGATGGGCTCAGAGTCTGCAGTAAAACACCCCGTCACCCGAATGAATTCAAACACCCAAAGAATCTCTCCAGATGGGGTAACAAAATAGGAAGTCTCACAGTGCTGGGCAGATCACAAGGCGACCAGTCCTGAAGCTTAAAAGCAGCTCCACCATCTCCTGCAAGCTCTCAGAAGAAAGGATTCCTGCTGCCAAGCACCCTAACACTTGACTCGAGGATGTAAAATATGGGGACACAGACCTTCTATGCCAAGCCTATTATAAAACATAACAAAAGGTAGGTTAAATTCCTTGGCTTCTGCAGAAGAAACAGATGCAAACTACCCAAAAGATACAGAATGATGCAAGGTGAAGAGAACTAACTACACCAAGGGGCAGTCACAACTTTCTAGGAAGAACAGGATAAATCCAATGCCCCACACCTTGAAAAGATGTTCAGAACTAGAGTCGTGCTGAAAGGAGATCTAGAGGAGCTCGGCCCAAGTTAAGCCCTGACTGGAATTAAGGGAACAGCTAATCATATCTTCACTTCTTCCCCCTAAACTTACAGTAGCAAGGTAATTAAGAAAGAACTAGTTCCTAGTTCCTCTTCTGCATGTTACTGTTACACTGCTACGTGGTACTGCTTTACTTGCTGTAATCTTTATGTCCGAACTTGAGGGGTGGAGCAGGCACCAGCCCGCCCAGCTTGAAGAAGGGACTTTCTGCCAAGAAGCAAACATGTCTAGTCTGCCCTTCTTGTCTGCCAATTTTATGCTTTTCCTCCAGTGTGGGCAGCACACTTAAACTCTTCCAAAAGAGCACTCTTCCAAAGGCAGCAAGCAGCCTACTATATCTAGGGACAGAGCTCACGACAAGCAAGAGGAGAAAGGGGTAAAGATGCTGTCTAACTATGCAGGTGAGTTCTGGGCACCATCCCTGTGACACAGAGGAGAAACTCAGCCTGAGTAAAACAGAAACTACATTTGGCTACAAACATCACACGCCATCTTAATTTTCTTTTTTGTTTAAACAGAAACAGATGAACAACTCACCCCCTCCACCTTCTGTGCAGACTTGCCACTTAGTAAACAAAAAGCAACCGAAGAGTTGGATTTACTCATATTAAACCTAATTTTTTAGTAATACTGCACCTATAGTCTGCACAATGCCACTGCAGTAAAGGCACTTTTATTTCTAATTATTAGCTTTTTTTTTTTTTTTTTTTTTTTTCCCTTTTAGTGGCAAAACCTCCTCTTGTGTAGCGTGTCTTCTTAAGATAAACTTCTGAAATACACTTCACCAAAAATGTGCACAGCTGAAGTGGAGAACACCAGTACCCAACTTTCATCTGAATGATTATATGCTGTTGTTTCTGTATTTTAGCAGGAGCAGCTGCACACACATTCTTGCACTTAGAATTCATCCTTCCTGAGGCTTTAATGACAGTAGACAAAAAACACAAAATTCATAGAAATTCCTTAACTCATCCCCTCTTCCTCAGTAGTATGCTGCAGGAAACATATTAATAGTCTTATGCATAGCTGTGGATGTTATTTGAATTTAGAGACATTGCTATACAACTCACATCTAGCAATGGCTATAACTAAAATCTTATAATGGAAAGTGCAGAATATTAAGAATGTGGAACTATGAGTGAACACAGTTACAGCAAAGAAGATTTCATTGAGAAGTATATGGGGATATTAGATGTATTTCGCACAATTCGCAGAAGTTTGGATCAAAGGTTGTGGATGATCTAGTCAGAGGAATAAAAGAGATAGCGAAAATTTTAGAGAATAAACATGAGCAGGAAACAAACAAACAAACAAAAACAACAAAAAAACAAAAACAGAAAACCCACAAATGAAATGCAGAATCAGGAACATGCATCTTTTTTCTTTTCTCAGGGTGTCCACATTTAATGGGATAATCCTAGAGAGACCCTGCAATACCTGGACATGCAAACATGCCAGAAACGGCTTTTTGTTTCACCACGACATGTGGACGATCCCAAAGCCAAGCACAGGGGCTGCTTCTTCCTGTGCATTATAGGGTCCAACCCTGCTGCCAGGGAGAGGCGACTGTTGTGCAGCAGCCACCCTCTCCTCCCACCTCTACACACACAACCTGACCGATCCAGAAGCTTTCAAGTGTGTCAACACATCCCTACCTTTGTATGGGAGGACATGGTCCTCCATCCCGGTTTTACTTTGGGACTTTTTTCTTTTTTTTTCCAAACAAAAACCCACACTGATTAAAAATACAGGTACAATACAAAGAGGAGAAAACACTCTCCTGGGAGTTTACAGAAGAGTTAGGAAGAGAGATTGAAATGGATCTGCTGATGTCTTACACTAACTTATGCAAACATGCACTGCAAATACATCTTAAAAATAATAATACGTATTTTTCACTCAGTAAACCATAATGAGTACAATGTGGTGCGCAAATGAGTCTCTAAACACTGAATGCGCTGTAGTTACATTGATTAAATCCTGTGAATACAGAATGTTCAGGCAAACCCAAAGGCAAAAAATAATCACCACGCCCGGGCAGCCAGTGATGCTCGGAGTTACTGGTGTCAGCCTCTTCTCTGGAGTTGGAGACTGACACTTTCATCACTCCCGCCATAACATCCTGTGGTTCATGGTCCCAGCTGGGATGCTGGCAGATGGGAGGATCTTTGGAGGCCAATATCACCAGCTAACACTGGTACAGGTTTTGTTCAGGTCTCTCTTCCAGGGATATTTCTATTTACAGAAGCAGAAAGGGACTCAAACTCAAATTTAGCTTTTTGGCATGGTGGGAAGGAGCACTCAGGCACCTGCTGGTTTTAGTTTAAATATTTCTTTATACTTAGTATTTACATGAGTACTTTAAATATGGCTATGTATGATATAGGCTCAACAGATACACGCTTGACTGGCTTCCCCCGCTCATATCCTGAGTTAAATAAGCACAAAAATCAATGAGTTTATTTACACTAGGAAGTGCTAAATACCTAACAGTGACTATTAGAATGGATTTCTGACCTTAACACACACAATCTAAGTAAAAGAACAACATGGAAAAAAATTACTAAGCAAAACTGCTTCCCAAACTGCTGACAAGTCAATTTATTCTGCTGACAAGTAAATTTATGTTTCACATTTCAGAACTTTCCCTTTATTTCTGTGTTTATTTCCACTTCTCTCTCCCATTTTCTCTCTTTTTATCCTAGCCAACAATTTCCTTTCCCTACTACTTTCATTTTCCTTCTGGACCAGCTACTCCAAGACTCCACCTCCTGTCGTTGCTTTTTGGTTTCAAAATCCAAGCAGGGGGAAAACAGCTGGGGTCCTATCTGAGTCCACGTTGTAACAGGCAATACAAACAGCAGGCAGGGGGGTCCCGATTTATTGCACCCGATTTGGGGCCTGTAATGGAATTCTACAAATTTAGAAGCCCAAAGGTCCCACACAAACAGTGGGAAGTGGGATCGTTGCAGGAGGCAATTCATATTCACCCCGCTAAAGAACACAAGGATATTTTGCACTCTTTTAAGACACAAGGCTGGTAGGATTTCCATGTCAGAATGTGACAGACTGATTAAAAAGTAAAATACGTATTCTTCTGCATGGACTTTCACTACATACATCTTTAACCTCTAAAAAGTTTAAAAGAAAAAAATGCAGGAAAGCTCTGCTGTAGGCAAAGACCTAAGGTAGAAGTGTGTCAAAGCTGTGATCCTCACATCCAATTTCAATGCAGACCAAAATTAAGTAAATATACTATTGAGAAATGGTAAAATGGGAGCAAAATGGGGCCAGTTGTGTTCCAGATGGAATCATCTGCAAAAACTGTCCTGACTTCAACAGGAAGAGACCAGCCCCAAAAGTCTACAGTGAGTGAAAGATGGTTCTTTTTTTCCCCTCTGTCCTTTAACCATTTAACCGCTCCATACCTTTTCACATTTTGTGAGCCAGAGGAGGAACAGGCCAAAGTGGCTTCTTGCTCCTGTAAACAATTTGATTATTCCCAAGCTGAGAATTCCAGGTGGGAAGATCCACACAGTTGACTGCAACTAGCCAGTGTTTACTGTCCACAGCACAGAGGAAACTGTGCACTCACAAGAGGCAACTTGATAGCACCCCACAGGCAAAATCAGGGAGAGAAACAACATTTCCTGCCTTTCTCAAGACTTCTCTCTTCTCAGCAACCTGTCCACACCACGTCCATATGAAACCCGCCCCAATGTGCTCACAGACATCTCCTTCTGCTCTCCTGTCCCCCAGTAAATAGGAGCAAGAAGGTTAAAAAAAAAAAAAAAAAAGTAGTTCAGAGACTGCATCATTTAAAATACTGCATGACAGCAGTGGTGTTCTTTAAGATTATGTAGTGCTTCAATAATTCAAAAGCAGAAACTGTCTGGACACTGAATCATCAGACATGTACATCTTCTGCATCTCAGGAGAGTCTACCATGCCATCCTCCGAGCTTCCAGACAGGAGAGCGTCTCGCCTGCTGCTCACAAAGAACACTGACCTAAGGTGAACTCCGTTAATGCAAGGCGCAGCTCTCAAGTGCTGCACACACTTAGGACATAGTGAGCACGCATGAATATTTCTGAGGTGGAAGTTACAGGAATTTGCCAGCTTCTAGAAAACTGTTTGCTCACTTCCAAAGTGTCATATTTCAGTAAAAATAATGTGTTCTACACAAAAATTTTCAACATGTTAAAAAAAAACATTAACTACCTTAATAATTTTCGGGGAGAAAAAAAAAGTTTTAGTAAAACCTGCATAAACGAAGGTTCAATGTTTTCTTCAGCCATGTTTGTACTGATCAGAGGGTCTGGCTGCCAAACACAGGAAAAGAGGTTACATCCATAGCTGCTATACTGAATTCCAAAGATTTATATTTAGTGTATAGGACTTAAACCATGGTCAATAAATGTCATTTAGGGCTGCAAAAAACATCTCATGGTTTAATTTTAAGTTAGAATAATGGGAGCATGTGCAGCAGAACTCTCTTGATTAAAAAAAAAAATAAATCACAATGGCACAAACAAGATGTGCTTTTTCATTACAAACTTTTTCAATAAAATAAATCTATGAAAAATAAATCTGAAGTAGTATTTAAATGGTGTTAAATCTGTTAAAATGATTTTCTCCTGAGCTGATGCTGAGGCTTAACAAGGGATAAAGGAAGTATTCCGATTGGCTCATGAAATACTAGTTAAGGATGTGGAGTGGTTGCTATGTGATGTTATAAATAATTAGCATACCTTATTTCAGATAGAGCCGTGGCCCAGATTTGTGCCTGCACAATGGCTCAGCAAACTGGAGGGCTAGGCTGCAAGTGCAAGATCCTGCACTGAGCAAAGAGGTTTATTATTCTTAGGCAGTTAGAAAACAGCATCTGGAGGTCTTAGGAAATTTATACAAGGCACGAAACTCGGTGAAGCATCTGTTGGTTAAGGCACAAACACCACAGACAGGGACGTGTTGCTACCGGGCGAGATGCGCAGGGAGGTTATTTGACAATGATAAGCGTGACTCCATCGGTAACGCTCTCCTCCTGAGCATCGGAATGCACATAGGGAAAATAAACTATCAACATATGGGAGGGTAGGAGATATTTGCAAGTAGCCACTCACACACACACAAGGGCTCAAAAAGCCACAAGCTGATTTATGTGAGAGCTTGGACAGACAACTGGAAACATCACTCAGCGCAAGGAGAGGTTCTGTTTACTGGAAAGATGCAAGGTGTGCGAATAACCATCGCAGCCACGTGCAGGCTCACTGCGTTCCCTATGGCACCGCCAGGAGAGGAAGGCATCTGCTAGAGAGGGGAAAAAGAATCCAACAACAAAGGATGGATTTTTTCTTTTTTTTCCCCCCCCTCATTTTTTGGACATTTGGAGAGGTAAAGTAGGAAACACAAGGCTCTCCCTTTCTTCATTTCAGATTTACACATGTTCACATCTAGAGGAATGGGAAAAAAGAAAAAAAAAAAAGGCAGCAAGAGACTGTGCGCTAACTTGCCTCAGGCTCCTTGCGAGCACAGTCTACAAAATAATCCAGCCTGTTGAATTTTTTTTTTTTTTTGATGTATGTTTCTGTCCAGCAGGAACAACACAAAACACAAAGCCAACGGATAACCACATTCCCAGGAAGCCGAAGGGATGCTATCAATAAATTATAATTTCCAGCACAAAACAATGTTTTTATTAAACAAGTTGATAGCATCATCGGAAAAATATTTGCAATCTGTGGAACCCTTCTAGTGCATAGCAATATCGAAAACATAATTGAGAAAGAATTACAAAAATGAATTAAACTAGACCTACAATTTTCAACTTTCTTTACATACTAACCACCACGTATAACTATTTCTAAAATATGCAAAGTGTACTGAAAAAAAAGCCCAAATCAACACATAAACAAAGCCACAAATTGGGACAGACAACAGTATTTGCAAAATATGCTTGCAAGTACTTCTTTCTGAAATGCCCTTATCAAATATCAGTCAGAACTGTTTAATTCAAAAACCAGCTCAGGATTTAAAATTATATTTTAAGATCTCACAGCTTCGCAGCAGCTATGGCAAAAAACAGGTATGCTTCGAGACCGTAAGACCCTCATGCTCTAAAATTTATAGCCAAAAAGTTCAAGACATCAAAACACAGCTACAAGAGGCTGTCTAGATGAAGCATTTGCACCATTAGTTTTCTTACTGAAGATTTTGTAACACACTTTTACAGCCGTAGCAGGTGGCACACGAGAGACGTTTCTTAGCCAGCTTACAGAGGTGCAAACCAAGGTACCGAATGGTTAAACACATTGCCCAGGGTCCCATGAAGCACAGGTGGCAGCGCTGGGCTCTCCCAAGCACTAAGCCTCTGCCCACAGCTTTTACACCACACTTTTACACTGTTTGCACTCAGCTGCCTCTGCAAGAGCTGTTCAGCATGATTCACTAACTCCAACAGTATATTCATGAATATATTCTTAATGCAGGTGTCCATCTTTAATCCAAGACATTCCCATTTTACTATTTGATATTAGCAAATGCCAGCAAGAAAAATTCTGAACAAAACACAGTGTTTGTAAACACAGCAAGTGTATCTCTGGCTTTCCAAACCTGTTATTCATGGAGAAAAGAAAAAACTAAAGAGTTTCATGCAACGGGCAGAAATAGCAGTAAAAAGCCAGAACTGTGCCCAAGAAGGCTTTGATAGCCTTTTAAAACCAGACTAACAACCACCATTCGGTTTAAATACCACCCCCCAATACCTCCATAGGAAAAACAAACAAAAAAACCCACAGACATTATTATCACTGGATAGTCTGTCTGCACGGCTTGGAGGAAGACAAATTATGTGGGAAACATGCTCTACACAGAGACCTCCATGACATTATCCCCATGGAGAGTGAACAACAGCATCTGCAGTGACTGAAGTCCACAAAGCTCTTACTAGTTAGCTTCAAATCAGCTTGGAATAAGTCTGCTCTGGCTATGTCACATTCTGTGTTCTCCAAAAGTACTCAGAAAGTCAGTACTTTTGACTATAGTGCTAAAGAAGGTATTTTTGCAAGAAATATCAGAGGCAAGCTTGTTCTGATACCCACCTGAAGAAAACAAAAGAATACAGTCTGTAGTTTAGTACTTTTTTTTTTTTTTTTTTTTAATATTTACATGATGTTAGGAATTGACCCTGCAAAACGTATCTCACAAAACCAGCCCTAATAAAGTGAACTTGATTCATTCTACATAAAAGAACAGAAAACAGAAAGGTTATAAAACTAGAACCTTAAGGCCTCCTTTTACTTTTGTATTGCATCTTAGCATTAATCAACATTCCCACCCAGAACAGTGAAGAAAAACGGACTACCAAATATCAAAATTTCCTCTTTTAAAAGAAACAAAAAGAGATGAGCAACCCCTTGTTTGGGGAGTGGGTGAGCCCATCTTACCAATGCTCTGTTAACGTACGGTTACCTGGGAAGCAAGTTGTTAGGTGCTCCATTAGTGCTTCTTGCGTGACTTGTTTTCGGGCAGAGTTCATTGCTGAGATGGCCAGGCAAAGGATTTCCCCAAGTGGAATAAACTGTGACTGACTGATGGGAGACATGCTGATTGGTGATACATCACCTGTAGAGAGACACCAGACACGCAGTGAAGCATTTTGTTTTAAAAACACCGCTCACAGAACCACTCTGTAGAGATGTAACCAGGAGATCATGTGCACAGCTCTGTACTTTTTATCATGTTCTTGGAATAAAAGTCTTAAAATAAGAGCCATCCAGCATCTTATTTCAAAGCTCAGAAAGGTGTGGTGAACTCTAGAAAGCTAAAAATACATTACAACAGAGACATAATTTCTCAAAGGATGCTGTAGACAGAATGGCAAAAAATGGCTCCAAATTGGCATTTATTGGCTGCAAAACCTCATGCTTGAATGTCCTGAGGTAACTGTATAAACAAAAGGCTTACATACATTTTTCTGGATAGACATTTTATTATCCTTTCAAAGGCAAGCAGTATGGATCACCTAACCACTTCCAACTGAGAGATTATTTCTTAACAGTGTAAAAAAAAAAAAAAAAATCAGACAAAATATGTTAAAGTGTTAATGAATCACATTTTCACTGAGCTGACAGAGAGCAACATACACTCTTTAGAGGCATAAAAGCATCAAACACGTAAAGACAGATATTCTGAATAGATCCCTCCTGGATCTACATATTCAATGTCTTTGCACTGACTTTTTCTTTTTTCCCCCCTGCTCTTTATTTAAGAGGAGATTTAATGGTTTGGGCATGCCCTCAAAATAATGAGGTAACTTTACCCAAATAATTTTTTCTCACATTGCCTTTAAAAACTCTTCATCGACTCATACTTTAAAAACCAGGAGGGGTGTCAGGCTATGAACTGTTTTTCTGGTCAAACGGCAGCCCAGGATTAAGTTTAATCCAAGTAGTTTTGAAATCTCAAGAACTTCACCAAATTTCTGCTGCTGCTGAGCATACTTTGTGGCTAAATCAGAAATCAAATCACTGGGAGTCAATTCAAACTCAAACTTTTCTCCACAATTTAGAGGATTATTATTGGCCCTATTAATTCTATGTTCTCACCATGTCTATTAAACAGGAACTGCAGTCTCCAAAAGTGAGTATCAAAATCATTTCATTTTGCATTACACTCAGCACTTTGGTTCCCCCACCAACATTTTTTTTTCTTTCTTTTTTTTTTTTTTTTAAATTGTGCTACTGTTTCACTTAAGATTTACAAACAATATTTTTCCAGACCAACTGTACAACTTGTTGTGCAGCAGTGACACGCATCACCCAAGCTACAGCAAGGGGCTGAACCACACAGCCCCTCCTCACTCCTGCCTGACCACAGACACAGAATGATGGTCTTAAAATACCATCTCTCCTGGACATCCTTCATTTGTATGTGCCTGAAAAGCCACTGCCCCGTGTGCTTTACAGACGAGCAATGGCCATCTGAGAGATCGCAGACGGCTCACAAGGAGACATGATAACTTTCCCATGACACCGGGGCTAGCACCATTTGTCCAACATCCCGCATGATTTGTGAATGAAAAAGGAACAAAACAGTTACTACTGCTTACAAATAGTTGCATCTGAGTATGGTATATAATCTGTAACCGGCAAGACAGTAAGTTTACCATCTCCAAACTGCAGGAACCATTAAAAAAAAAAAAAAAAAAAAAACAGGCACTTTATTGTGGAGGGGGTTTCCTTAACAATTGCTTTTATGTCTAAAAAGCACCCGAATGACCAGAGAGAATTATGCAGTTTAGCTAAGCAGTTTAAGAAATTCCTGTCCCAGAGGTTATTTCTGCCATGGGTGTCCTTGTAAGCACCAGTGAATTTGATGCAGAGCCAAGAGGAACAGATTGGTATACGAAGCAGAGGCCTAACCTTCCCAGGTTCACTGGGCACTGCGATGGGCTGTCGCGGTTCCCCCGGGAGCTGTGCGGGCACCCAGCTAAAGGGCTGGAATTTCCTGAGCTGACTTATCCAGGAGGCAAAACCCGGGTTAAACGGAGCACCCCGGAAGGAGCATCCCCAGGCACATCCCCGGGGCGCACACCAGCGCTCCGGCGCACGGGGGCACCGACCGGAGAGCGGGGGAAAGACACCCTCCCCTTCCGCTCTCCTCCCGAGTCACCCAAGGGGACTCACCTCCGCGCTAAGCAGAAGGGTCTTGCGGAGGCCCCACGCGGGCCCCGACGCAGGAGCGGGAAAGGGCCCGCAGGAGGGCTGGGCAGCTCCCTCTGCGGCCACCCACGCCAGGGCCCGAGGACACCCCGCGCAGAGCAGCCCTCCCCTCTCCGCCAGCTGCGCGGAGCCCGCACAACCCCTGCCGAGTGGGTTGTTCTAAGATCTCCAACTGAAGCAGCGTTTATCCTTCACCCGACTCACCAATGTAAAACACACATGGAGTATCCGTGACTTCATGTTAACGCAAGCTCCAGCAAAGCGTGCTGGAGTTGCGCTGTGACGGGACAGCACGCATGCTTGCTTGCAAATATTTGGGAAGCTATCAACCGTTTAATTAACCATGGGTAAGACCACAATTGTATATACATTTGTAATTAAAAAGATTGTGAGCGCAAAAACCCATGGACAGTACACACTGGTTGATGCAAGGGCCTTCCTTTCTGTTTTATATGGGACTACCACCAGTCACTTTCCCACTGAAAATTTTCCTGCTTACTTCATTGCACCAAGGCAATTCTTGCTTCACCTTTGCTGCTGCCAGAATTAATTCTGGATCAAAGTAGACTGCAGTTGCCAGTAAAACGTCTGCTGGAGATCACGGGTGAGCCCCGCTTAGAGAGGCTGGCACGTCTGTGAAACCCTCAGTAGACCAAAGCCCCTTACTTAGCGAGGCTCTAATTTGCCAAATTTTATCTCAAATATCCCTGGGCTCTGGGAAATTACAAGTGCTCTGTGGTTACAGTTAAGCGAACAAACTTCTTTGATGCCCAACACCAGAAAATACCTTGTGTTTACCATTTAATGTATTAACATCAATTATGTGCATAAATACTGTTTAGGCTTTTGAACAGAAGGTTTAATACAACTTCTTTAGGAAAGATCTATTTAAAAAAAAAAATCACATAAGCTTTTCCTTATTTTCTTTTTTTTTTTTTTTTTTTTTTTATTTTTTTGGAAGACCACATCACTGACATAAAGGATCCAACATATGGCTCCTGTTAGCTCTGACTGATGCTTGTTTTAAGCAGCTTTCTTCTGAAATCAAATTACTATCCTTGACTTTCATATGTTTGTGTTCCCAATTAAAATAAAACTGGAGTCCAGAAAGCAGTTTTCACCAGCTGACTGTATATTTTGTTTAAATACTGGGTGCATATATATATTTTTTTCTGTTTCTGCAGTCTTTCCAGACTTTTGTTCACAGATTTTTTTCTTAAAGTTTTGTGTACTTTTTTTAGAGGTATTTAACTTTTGTATTGAATGGGATCTTTTCTCATTTTACTATGACAATTTCTAGTGCTACTGTAAGAGGAAAAATAATTATTATTACTTAAACAAAACATTAAGTATCAAATAAAACAAATGCTTATCTCTTAAATAGCACTTTTTTTTTTCAGTGGATTTCAAAGTCCTTGGGAAAACCGGGCAACCATCGCTATCCTTCACATGCAGATGAGAAGTAAGAGACTCAGTAACGGAGTTGGGAGGGAAAATTCACATGTCCTCAACCTGCACCAGCAAGACCACATCCTATGCCAGTATGTTCAGTATTTCTATTCTCTGAAAGTATGGGCACCAATCAGTACCATCCTGGAAAAAAATGAGGTTCTGCATCATGTGTCAGTGATTAAACTACCAACTACATACCAATGACCAACGACTTCTCAGTGGCTCTGCTCTTGAAAAGCAGCAATCTGGAAGTCAAGCTTCCGATGTCATGAAGTTTTCATTAAGATTTTTTTTTTTAAAAAAAGAAAAAAAAAAAAAGAAAAAAAAAAGATTTGCCTTATAGGTAGAACCAATTCAATACAGTTATTGTGAAGGAAAATTAAGGAAATTACACTACTTCCAAGGACTATCAGTGTTTCAATGAACAGCCACATTTTACTGGAATTTTTACATGTAATTTCCTTGAACATAGGGAAGAGCACCTCTGATTATGCTCCGCATCTCATTAAATATAAGAAGCCAAAATCCTGGTTCTCATCTCCATTCTGTCACTCAACACCTTTTTAACCTTTTGTCTCCTATAAATGAAGACAAACTTAAAACATGACTTTTAGCCTGGTTTCTGAAGGAAATGGGGCTTGTGCAAACACACTCTTTGCATATGCTTCTGTCTTTCTTTTCCTCATCCTTGATTAACTTTTGAACCTCCTCCCTTAGGCTGAGAGAGGGCAGACACCTCAAAGATACAAGATTGTTACCAGCTTTGGGAAAACAGGCACCTGGACATAAGAAAGCAGAGCTCTTAGTCCCTGCACTGAGGGAAGAAACCAGAGAGGTTGTGTCTCACTAGACAGTAGAGAGTCTACCACAAGGAGTGTTTGCTATGCATGCTCCAACAGCAGTGAGCTTAGGGCACTGCCATGTTCTAGTAGCAATAAAAGAACCCAGTCCAAAATACTAGTTAAAGGAATATCAGGCTTCACTAGTTTTACTGCTTACAAGGCTACCATGTTATTCAGGAAACATCAAACCGTACTTCAGTAAGTTCATGGCACCGCATGATTACAGCGATGGTTGCAACAGAAATCCCCTACATACATTTTCATGCCAGCAGCCTGTTACGTTCAACATAAAATTATGATTTCACTCTGGGAAGAAGTATAAGCAGCCTGTTTTGTGTAATGGAGAAGGCTCCTCTTCAAAGAAAAGATAGCTAACAAAATCAAAATTACCAGTAAGGGGCAAAAAAGGGCTCCTCGACATAGAGTATGTTCTCTTTTTCAAAAAAAGTCAAATGAAAACCCTTTTTCATGAAAGGTATATTTGAGGAATGACTTAAAGGATAGGTAGATGTTGAAGCTACACATCTGGCCTGGGTTGCACACTGCCCTTTTTCCCCTTACCCCCAACACAACTGAATCACCCTAATCACAGAACACTTACACTGATGCAGTAAAAAAAAAAAAAAAAAAAAAAAAAAAAACACTTTCCTAACAATGATACATAATTGCCATTTTAAGTCAGATAATGTTTTCATCTGATTAAAAAACAGGAGAGAACAGGAAGAATATGCAGATTTCTGTGGTATTGCCCAGATAACTCTGAAATACCTTGGGTCCACATTAGCATACTAATAGAGAAAGGGACATGTTTTACTGTCCAAATCTGAAATACAGAAAATGAGAAAGTGTGCTGCTTGTGCAGTTTCAAGCACAATTTTCAGCCATGGCTAAACACTCCCTTTAAATCACATTTCTTGGCATATTTTACAAACAAAGCTGCAAGTTCTGTTTACTGGACTATTACATACATCAGAAAACTGGCAGCATAAAGAACAAAATGCATTAAAGATTTGACCATTTATTCATGTCTTAGAGCAGCTTACGACAAGGATTCCTTTCATTATAAAATAAAACAACAATCCCCGCACCTCTAATCAGTCTGGTAGAATGACAGTACAGCCCCGAAAGGTTTGAGAAGCGCAGTGACATGCACTATCTTACCAACAAGCTTTCCTGCGCCTCTGAAAGACATGCACAATAAGAACACACCTTCGCCTGCAGATACAGACCACAAACCCCGGAAAATTGCGACCGCTCCAATTCTGACCAGCCCGAAGAAAACACAGCAATCTTAAAAATGACCAGCCATATGACAAACAATTGCCTTTGAAAATGCTTGAAACAATTGTCCAGAGCTTCAATACTAAACTTTACTCCAGCCATGGAAAAAAATGATCCTTTAAATCATTTGGACCCAGGAAAAATCACGACCTCCAGGTACCACACGCCAAGTGCCTGTTACTTTTGGAAAGAGGTGCAAAACTGCTCACAGTCACCAGATTTGTCTTACAGGGATTCATCCTGTGTACTTGCTGTGATTTTTATTCCTTCTCTTTGTTCATGTCCTGCAGCCAGCTGCCTCCTGATCCAAAGTGATATCCCAGCATGAGTTAAGACTATGATCACAAAAAGTTTCTGCTGGAGCATGGAACCATCCCAGAGAGGATTCAGCTGGGGAGATTTTGATGATATCCTGGGAGGTGGGAGGGTAGGATTTTTTTTTTTTTTTAATATATTGTGTACCTTAGAATGTTTATCCTCAAAAAAATATTTTTCAAATGTATATTTTAATAAATGACAATGTTTACATTTCTGGCACACAATATGTTAAAAAAAGGGGGACTTACCTGAACCCCTATGGTGTGGTTCCATGCTCCAGTACAGTATCCAGAGTAGCTGGGAGGTAACAACAGCGTGCATACTGGGGCTTTGTATCACTGTGGAAGCCGGCTGGCTGCAGAGGAGATCAGTGCCACAGGACCTGAAAGAAGGAAAACAAAGCATGCTTTTGGGCAGTAATAGGCTGAATGCCCACCTCTTAAGGCAGGAAATTGGGGCTTTCAAAAAAAAAAAAAAATAAATAAATAAATAAAACCAAAGATAAAGCAATACCTATGCAGATCCTCTGTAAGGCACCTAAATCTCACACAGTAAGAGAAATAAATGGTTAAGGAATGACAGAGAAGGTGGAGGCAGAGAATCTAAAGGGCACTACAAATATAACTCCCACGCAGTGTTTTGAAAACATCTCTCTCCTTTTGCCCTATTTTCACAGAACAGCTGGAATCCCATGCTAATACCACCCCGTATTCCGAAGACACTCACAGTCGTAGCAAAGCACCTCTCCACTGCAATGCCTCAGGATTCTGCAGTGTCACTCCTCTTCTGCCTGGTTCTCTGCAAAGTGAAGTCATAGGAATGGCTCAGCCAACCTGACTTCTCACTACCCTGCCCAGAATCCTTTGTGAACTGAAATGAGTCATCGCTCCGCGAAAATCTACAGTGTGATGTTCCAGGTTTCTCTGTGCGTCTGCACTGGCTTCTTTGTCTTTGAAACGGAGTGCCTCTGCTCCTGGAACAGTGCCCAGCTGCACTGTGCAGGATAACAAGCCAGTCTCCTCATTAAGTGGACAAGAAAGCTATTTACATGCATTAGCAAAGAGAAGTTAAAGCTTCAACCTCCAGTCACGAGAAAAAAAACATCCCTAACAAATCTAGGTTTAACATGCCACCCCCCCACCATTTGCACAAAAGCAGATGCACACATGTGCACAGACACACACACAGAGTCACAGAGCAACAATTTCTTAAATGATTCACTATTTAGCGCAACACTTACCAGTGTTTACTCTACTGATAAAGAAAAAAGGATTAACTCCCCTGTGTCAGTCCCAGAGAATGCTGCAGACCTGCACATACAGACAGCTCTACAGTAGGCTGAATCAAAGTTGTGCTGCTGCAAACTGTCTATCAAAAAAAAAAAAAAAAATTAAAAGCAGTGGACAAGTTCTTGCAAGCTCATTTTTTTCATCGTCTCATTCACTATTTGGGCTCACAACAAAGCGAGCCCTGAATCCATGCCAGGCAGAAAATGTCAAACTGCTCCAAGTGCCGAGAGCCAGCGGAGCCGCTCCAGCTTCTGCTGCTTCTGACAAAGAAGGTAATGTTCAGAAAGAGGTCACTGTGTCAAGATCTCACCCTCAACGCTACATTTTTGTTTGCTTGGGGAGTATTCGGCAAGTTAAAGCACCAGAAAGACATGGAATACATGACAGGGATAGTGCATGACAAGAGACACAAGCAGAAGGCTGGGTTTTGGAGAAACATTTTTAGTTGTTTGATAATTTTAGGAGAAAAACTTTTAGAATGACCTTTACCACAAAAAAATATATATATTCCTAGCCATAATCCGTCACGAAGAGAAGATTGATGGTCAGAAAGGGAGAGATAAACAAGAAAGCAGTGCTGAGGCAGAGCTGCACTTTAATGGCTATTCTAAGGACGCTGAAGCATTTTGAAGCACAGTAGGCACACAGATCCATAAAGCCCCGTAACAGCCCCAGTGTTTCAGGACTCTCCTATGCCACAGGACACATCTTTATGCTAGGCCCTTTCCTAAGCAAACACACCGGGGCGAGGGCTTTTAGCACGGTTCCGAGCACGGAGACGTCGCTCCCCCATGGCACCGCGCTTCCATGCCCGCCCTCGCCGCTACCGCGGCACCGGAAGAGTCCAAGCAGCCAACCCTAGGCCCGCGCAAGTGCTCCGGGAGGAGAAATGCTGGAATTACACACGGAACAAACGCATCGCTTCTGTTTCCTGGTCCGTGCCAATCCAGCCAAGCCATGCTGTAACCAGACTAACTTCCAGCGGTAAGGTAAACCATTTGCACCAACTACACCTCTAGTCATACAGTAGCCAAGGCCTTCGCATTAAGGTTGGGGCTTTGCTCTGTGCACACTCACCAATTTCCACCTTCCCCAGAAAGCCTCATTCCAGGAAATCTTCATTCAGCATTAGGAGAGTTTTGCCTACCCAAGGGCTGTGGGATCAGCCACAAACTTCTAATGAATCCAGCTTGGCATTTGAGATGTTTAGGTCGCCCAGGATCCTCCTGCAGAAACTCTTGTTTGCCTGCTAAGCCCACACCTGCTTTAGAGCAAAGAAAACGATTCTGAGAAGAAAATCTTCTGCAGGCTTAAAAGGGAAGCACAGCGGGCACCTGCTGCAACAGAAAAGCAAGCAGAGCTCCAAGCTGCTCTCCTAGCACCAGACAGCACGCAGAAATGTTCACACACACGCACCAATTCTTGCAACAGCACGCCACTATTGCAGAAGTCAAAATACAGACACACGAATGACAAAGCTAAAAGCAGGACTCTTGTAGGTAGGAAGCATTAAATACATCCGGAATGCACCGAGCGTGCAGATGTGTTGTAGCACGCTTTCATTCGAGTTCATCGCTTCACAGCAGAAATATTACATAGCCCTTTAATCAGTGTTAAGAAAGAAGTGCCAGATACCCCAAGCATGAGGGGAAACAAAAGGGCAAGGGAAGAACAGGATCACAAACTCTAGAGTTAGAGAACATTCAAAAGCACTGAAGCTGACGGATAACCCAAAAAATACAGAATAAGAAACATCTAAAAGACACAAACCGATGCTCGTATGTCTTTAGGAACTCTGCTCTTACTACAAATCTTGAAATATTAACTAATAATGATTAACTGGCAGTACACTACTAAAACTCCGCTTGGCTTACCTCAAGAAATCTCTTAGTCTTTTAAGAACTCATTTAAGAAAACACAGGAGAATTTGATTAGGTTATTAATGCAGCAATATTCAAACAAGTAAAGCCCACCTGGCTTTGTGCTAATGTTGTCCAGGAATTTAAATCCTCTTTTTTTCCCCTCCTGCTGCTTACACCCCGATGCATTCGCAGGGGACATCTTTCAGACGTCATCTCACCAGCTTAAAGGAAGGACGTTCTTTCAGTCTTACAGGTTTGTCTCTCCTACTCCTGTTATCTTTCTAAAGGATTTCTCTACATTTATGCTAACTTAGATTTTTTTTCTTTAAAAAGAGGATCAACCAGAATTTTGCTCCACATTCTAGTGATCTAGGTAGTGTCTCACCTGGGTCAGATACAAGGAAATTTTAATTTCTTAATTATTATTGGAAATACCCTGCCTTATGTATAATAAGAATGAAAATTGCCTTTTTCAGAGTTGTGCTTCCGATGTTAGTAACTCACAATCATCCTACAACTGAATAATACATTCCAAATATCTTTCATTTGTTCTTTGCAACTGATGAATTTGAATAAAAAATACCTGAATTTGACTCCTAAGAACATAAATTTGCCTGTTATAATTTAACAGTTTATTTTGTGGATATGAGTCTGCTCTTCTAATCTGATATCCATTTTTTAAGCATCTTCAGTTCACCACACCCTGAAAAGAGTCACAGAAACTACAACGGAAAACAAGCAATATTTAGAGTCTTACCTAACACAAGACAAAAAAGAAAATGCAGTACCACATTCAGTAACAGCATTTGAATGAACCTGCTAGTCTTAACAGTAAAAATAAAAGAATCCACAATATAGAGAAACAAAAAAAACCCCAACATTTGAAACAATTATCTTTTCAGATAGGATAACAAAGGCTCCTTTAAATCGGGGATTGAGATATTTTAAATATCTCAATCACATAGAAGAATTCTCTGTCACATTCTGTAGCTATGACTGGGAACTGAGAGAAGATTTTTCATAGAAATCTGTTATTGTTAAGGTAATTAAATTAATGTTGAAACAATAGTGTCAGCAACCTCAAAAGGAAAAAAAGGAGAGATGTAAGCACTAAAAAAAAAATCAGACACTAGAGATGATCAGGCAGGAGACACAGTGAACACGTGATAAAGGAAAAAACAAAACAAAACAAAAAACAATTACAAGGAATGCTTTCCTTTGGGGTGGGAATTGTATACAAGACCCTCGCAGATAGCCTGCTTTCGGCACGTCACGCGGCTGTTGAAGCCTAGCACTCTGTATCAGCCACGTGCCCTTCGCTCCCCAAGCTGCTTCCCCCGCCGCTGAGCCAGAACTGGCTTTCAGCAGGGCCGGGGATGCTGCGGCAAGGGGCAAGCGGGAGAGTCAGCAGCTGAAATTCCTGAAAGGTGAAGAGTGACCTGGAGTGATTAGCGCTATGACCCAATGACACAGCGCACCCGCTCCCAATTACACCGATTGCTGCAACCACGCAAGCATTTTCACCTCAAAGACCGTGTTGCGGTGGCTACCGCTTTTCCAACAAATACTGATGACTGGTGGATAACTTCAGTTTAAAGTAAGAGTCTGCAACACGGAACACAAGTCCCAGGGTACTGCGGCAGCCTTTAACAGCCCAGTTTTTCCTGGCTAGGAGAGGACTGATGAAAAGGCCAGGCATGGAGTCAATTAAAACAGTGCCAAAGTGGTTTTAAAAAAGAAAAGGTTAGACGCTCCAAAGACTTAGCAGTTGAGAGTTTATTGGGCCATTCGTTTTCCCTGTGGTAGAAAGCGGTTTTCACTATGGCTGAAATAGATTCAAGAAGAAAACACAAGAGATGCTTTAATGCTTAGGAAATCAACATATCTGGCACTCTAACACACCAAGCAGCTAGGCCAGGATGTTCTGCCCCTGTGTTCTTCCTAAAGGATGCAGAGGCCTCTGCGTCCCACAGTGTCTCACAACACATTCACACTGCTTCCTCGGGTCTCCCCAACGCGGGGGATCTGCGGCGAGGGCGGGGATGCAGCGAAGGCCACAGCCGACCAGGTCAACGGCTCACCTCATCCTCGGGCTCCGTGATGCTGGTCAAGCATCCCGGAGGAAGAACTCAAAAATGAAGAGCACACAGACCGGGGGCTAACACTGTTTCTTAAAGAAAGGAAATGTCATTGTTCTAGCCGGAGAACAGTTCTATTTTGAGATCCTCAAGGACTCGCACACGTCTACGTTTCATCCAAGTAGCAGGATGCAGCAGTCCAAACTTGCTCCCCAGAGTAAGCGGCAGTACCTGGCAGCAGGAGCTTCCACAGTTCAACCACTACCTAGATTAAATGCATTTCTTCCTGCCCATTTCATACATTTTTTGCTTCTTCATTTTTTGGGGCACTCATTTTATTATGGGAAACAGTAAACCAGAACCTTTAACAGGCATTTTATTACTGTAAGAGTAACATACCCTTCCCTCCTGCTCTTCTTTTTTATAAAAGTTAATTTCAGGAATCTGAAGATATCCCTGCACATGAGCTATAGAACTAGATATGGCATTCCAAACAATACTGACATAATCAGTTTTGTAGGCATACATGACTTCCTTCTTATCTCCTAACTTACACAGTAATATGTTTACAGCCTTGCTCACCACCACCCACTCCTTGCAGTCTGCTCACCACTCCGTCCCATGGATGTGCAGATCATACTCCTAAAAAAGCAACGAACCTAATGCATTCAAGGGTGATGTTTTTAGTGAAATTGCATTGACTTACACCATGTTTCCAACATTACTATTCTGCAAAACTATTCAGCTGTTCTACTCAGCTATTGCTAGAACTTCCTGCAGTCCTTCCTGGCAGTCTTAATGAAACAAAACACAGGATTAGTCCTTCATAATCCATTCCATCTTCTAATGTAACTAATAAAAGCCAAACAATGGGCGTGGACCCTTGCTGCACAGACTACAGGTAACCCTTTCCAGGGACCAGAATGGGCCTTTCTTCCTTCTTCTCCTCCTCTGCACTCTAAACTGGTCTTGGCAAGACCCCTTCTCTTGGACTTTTCGTCAAGCACTACTGCATTTATAGGCCAGTAGCTTGGAACAGTCCTTGTGCTCCCCAAACGTCGTTATGACCTAGTTCTCTGAAAGATGAGAGTGCATAAAAATAGTTCAGTTTGGAAAGACCTAACTTAGGGTATGGACTAGATTTCTGCGATACTGATGATGATCTCAACTTACTTGAGTAACTTGAAGTAAATCAAAAGGCTAGGAAAAGGAAATGTTTGGGGTGATTTCTTAAACCACAAGTTTGGCAAATACTCATTTGGATATGGGGAGAAAAAGCACACATAACAAGATTTTGAGATCAAAGCATAGGAAATATACAAATTCAAGCTTTGAATAAGCACATTTTATGCCACAGCATTTTCTTAACACACATTAAACCAATGAAAAAAGTATTCCTGTCATTCCTTATTTTGGACTGTAAGAAAAAAAAGGGCTTACAGCTACTGCCATATTCTTTCAATGAGCTGTACCCATAGGCAGCATTTTAACTCACCCAGGCCTTATGTGCCCAAGGGCACGCGACTCCTATTTAGGAGGGTAAAAAGTGTCTGTGTCACGCGCCAAGCCTGACAGAGCTCTGTGCTTCGAAAGCCCTTCTGAGCAGCAGCAAACACTGCATCATCACCGTGGTGATGGTGACGGGGATGGGGCACGTCCCCGTCCCTCTCCTCACCTGGCCGCCCCTTTGGCAGGCTGCAACGGCTGCACAGCCTCAGCCTTCGGAAGCTCCTACTTGGCATGAAGGTAGCAGCCTTGGGGGCATCTTTAAAAACCTCTCCCACTGTTTTTGCTGTCTGTGTGGTAATTATATAGTTTAGTTTTAAGAACCCAGGCTGTGAGAATTGAAATACAAGCAGCAGCAGATTAGAGGGAAAAACAAAAGCAATATTACAGAGGAAAAAAAAAGGTTGGAAAAGTTAACTGGGCCAAAACAGCTAGAAAAGAGATGATTTTTTGTTTGTTTTCTAAAGCAGGCAATCCAGCATATGTGATATGAATGACAAAAGAGAGCTTGTTGAAAGAATCCAAATGTTTAGCAGGGCAAAAAGGAAGCAGGAATAATAACCAAACAGTGAAAAATAAGCGCAGTCGCTCCAGCTGTAAGAAGGCTGGGCAAACCCCAGGCTCGGCGGGCTTGCTGCAGCGAGCCGGGCTGCGGGGCCGAGCGCGCGGGCGCCGCTCGGAGCGAACAAACGGGCGGCTGTTCGGCGGGGGCCGGCCCACATGCGCCCTGCGCGCGCGGGGCGCTCGCCTTTGTTCTGCGCGCGAGGCCGGTCCAGCCCACGCCGCGCGCAGCATCCGACCCTCGTCGCAACTAAAAGCCTGGGAGAGCAAACGCGTCCCGTGCTGCAGCCCGAAGCCTAAGCCGGAGCCCCAGTCCAGACCCACGGGGGGAGCGTCCCCCGCAGCCGGAACCCACGTCCTCCAGCCGCTTTGGATGAGCTCTGCGGGGGCCAGGGCTTGGGACGGGCAGGGTATCTAGAAAGGAACACATAACATGTTCTGCAAAGGGTCCCTCCTAAGCTTTTGTAACGCAGCATCAAGGCTAGTGGAGGGAGAGGAGCCAAGGACAAAAGAAAGCAGGGAATAAATTAGCAGTGTGCATGCTAATAAGCATGTGGTATCACTCCACCGAGAGAGACAGCAAATGGTTTGGACAGTCTGAACTGAACACATGAAAGTGGTTAAACATATCATCAGCAACACTGCCTTTAGACGCGTGCTGCTGCTTTAGCAGGAGCTCTTCAAAACAGATAAGCACACGTAGTGCCATAGAAAGAAGAGCTAATTCAAAAGAACCTGAAAAGGCACAGCTTCCCAGAGCGCCTCCTGCGAGCCACGTGTGCCCTTCAAAGCCTCTGCACTAGCAGTGCGTTTTGTCCTCCCCTTCCCACCTTTAAATTGTGGTAATTTATTTTAATTGCACTGCTACATTTAACTGAGGTAGTGCACTGCAGATCCATTTTTTTATGCAGCACATAATCTGGTGTTCCCTCCGAACACAGTTTGGGGAACCTCTAGGCTACAGGGATATGATGCAAACTGCCCTCAAGGCTTAGGTCTACAGAGAAAATTTACCTCCAGAATTACCCTTGTGAAACTTTATTCTCCACTATTCACAATTAAGAGTGTTTTTTTCCTGATTTAGGTCACACAATTCACAAAAGCTATCCATCAGGCCTGTTGTATAGGTATAATCCTGATAAGTTTCTTTGTGTGAACAAAAGGCAGAAGGATACAAAAAGAATAATGAATAGTAAAAACAGAATACTAATTTTATTAGAGGCAAGAAATCACATCCTCCCCAATGTGCTCCAAATGGAAATGCAAAACAAAGGAATTACTGTTTTCATTTACCAATATCCTATTTTGGGTTCTGACAACTTAATCTTTTAATAATACGTAACCACTGACATTTAAAGTTGCAAGTAAGTTCTGTTTCTCTGAAAACTTCCTGTTAAGATCAAAGGCGGAGATATTAAAAGAGCCAAGTTTAGTGCCTATTGCCATATGTTTCTTCTAATACCCACAGCTTCATCTTCAAAACTAATGTACATTTGCACTACCCTTTATCTCCATTGAGTGCTGCTGTATTCTCAGTGCTTCTGCAAATCAGTTACTTAGGAACCTAATTTTAGGCACTAATTTCTGGATTCTTGCATAAAAGTTCCAACTTGAATGCCAGCAGAATCCACATACTTAAGCTACTTGGAAATATGATTTATGCATCTCCCCTCGTACTTGGATTTATAAACAAGAACCCAAGAGTCTACTTTATAAGATAAAACTTTGAACACGTGATTTATACCCCTGTGCCTTAGAGAAACTTCTTTCAGGGAAGGTTACTGTTTACAAGAAAAGCTTTTGTTCTGACAAAACGCTATTCTGAAGATGATCAAAAAAAAGAGAGAGAAGGGAGGTACGGAGTAAGAAATTCTCAGGCTCTCGGGCTCAGATACAGTAACTCTGCTATTCAGTGTGTTCCCCCCATTCAACCTTTGGGGAGAGAGGATGGGAAAGTCCTGCCAGGGCCGCCATGCCGTCTTCCTCCCCATGACACAACTCGCGTCAAGGCGGGCAGCAGCCCCGGACACAGGCGCACGCGCTCCGCGCGCCTCCGCCACCTCCGGCACAGCCTCGGCGCGAGCCTCGTCCCCGGGCACCGCGTCTCGGAAGGCCGAACGGACGCGCAAGGCGCCCTGCCCCTGGCTCCCGGCGCCGCTGAAGTCACCGCGCTGCCGCGTGAGGTCACGGCGCCTTCCACAGCAACAGAGCGTGAGGTCACCAGCACCGAGGGATTAGCAGGCGGGATTAGGGGAAATAAGAAGCCGGTCTGTCCAGAAGATGGGTTTTGTTTCAAATAACAGGATTTAAGGAAACCATGGGAAATAAATGGGTTGGTAAATTGTCTTTGTCTGAAGCATCCCCCTTTTTCAATATTGTAAAAATAAGATGCTGCTTTCTCCGACGGCTCCCTATTAGCGCAGGGAGCTGGTGGCTGCCCCCCCAGCTGCCACGCAGGGTCTCAGCCCTGAAACACCTCCCTGTCGTGCGACTCCTCGGCCGTTCGATTCTGCAAGTGCTGGCAGTCGCACCGCTCTCCTCAAACTGTCTCCTGGCTACTTTATTCCCAGGCATCCAGAGCTAAGAGTAACTTCCAGGAGGCGACCGGAAAAAAAATCAAAAAGGAACAGCAAGTCTGAAAAGACCTTGCCCCAACACATCTTACTGTGAGGGCAAGAATTTGTGAAGGTGATTCTAAGTTAGGCATCTGCGTTTCTAAGAAAGGCTGAAAAGGCATTATAGCGCTTTAAATACCCGATTACTTGAATCCGTCTTCCCTGGAGAATGTGCTTGCAGACACAGGAATCCTTATTACTGAGAGAAGAACGAAATACTTGCAGGAGTAATTTCACTGCACCTCTAGTAGGTTTTTTTTTTTTTTTCTTTTTCCAACAATAGCTGGTTTGCTCCCCAGTAAATACCCCACTTAAAAGTCAGAGCTTGCTCGAAACTCTTCCGAAGCCTGTGCCTCCTGCCCGCCTCCCAGCGCGGAGCAACGCAAGAGGAGCGGGAACAGAACCGCCTGACGGCCACCTGCCGGCCTCTCCGCGGGCCGCTGGGGTTTGCGGGAAGCAACTACGGGCACAAATGAGGGGGGAATTTGATCTCAGCTCTTAAAGGGGGCCTTATTCCAACAGGAGATTAGAAAGGGTGATGATGCCAGGCAAGAAAACGCTTATGCTACTGACAGAAGTCCTATGCCCTACGCACGCTTGTGCATGCAACCCCTCTTCCCACATTTTGGCAGTCGCTACTCACTCAGGTACTATCTGTGCCTAAACTCATCTGTCCCGGAGCACCCCAAGGTGACAACGCAGCAATTGCGGAGCAGCCTGGTTTGCAGCGCGCGCACTGCTGCAAGCATCGCGCGGTGGGTGCACCGTGTGCGACGGCGGGCTCCGAGGGCGACGGAGCCGCCGCCACCCTCCTCCCCTCCGCTCCCGGCCGCCGCCATCCCGGCACGCCCCGCGCGGCCCTGCCGCCATGGCAACGCATCCGTGCCGGCGGCTGCGCATCCGGGCCGGCACCGGCGGCCTCAGGGAGCGCTCGGTACCGGGCCGTCCATGGGCGGCCGCGGCTGACGACGCAGGCCAAAATTAGGTGTCAGAGATCAGATATCTGGAGATATCAGAATATCCCCAGAATTAAATCGGAACAGTTGCAGCAACTCAGCCCATTCTCTCCCTCAAAAGACTTAAATCTTTAAGTATTTCATATGACTATTCAACTTAGGCCAGTTTTCCATCTTCTTAAAGGGAAATTATTGCATAGAGGGACAGTGAAAAAAGAAAACAATATGTTTTTTGCGGAAGGGTTAAAAAAGTGGCCACCTCCCTCTCTCCTATGAATGTGAGAGCTCCTGAAGCAGCGACGGGCGCATGCGCTGGAAGCAGCGGCGCAGAGCAAACCCGCGGCGGCGCGGAGCAAACCCGCGGCTGCTGAGCCTCCATCGCTGCTGCTCATGAAAGGACGCCTGAGGATACAGCCTTAAAACACATCAAAAGTAGTTGCCTACAAATTCTTACTCAGTCTGGCTCGCCCGAAAAAGGCGGAAACGTCCCGTTTGAGCAAGGGAAAAAAAAAGGCCGAGAAGGGAAGGCAGCGGAGTCGTCGCCGCTGAGGAAGGCGCCTGTGGCCAGCGGTGCTAAGCAAGACTGAAGCGCTGCATGGCAGCAAGGCGGCTGGGAGCCCCCCACCTCCAAGCACACACAAAAGCACACACGCGACACAAAAAAAAAAAACAGGAAGAGTGGGGGAAAAAATCCCCCACAAAACTCTGAAGCTGCCGCTTCCCTATGCCCAGCAGCACGGGCCCCAAGAGCCGGCTGCTCGCTTGCGGTAAAAGCTACAAACTGAGATGGGCGAAAGTGCTTCAGAAATGCCCGCTGCCAAACCACGTCCACAGCAGTTTTCTTGCTCACACTGATCCCCCTTAGTGTTTTTCAGTCTCGTCTGTTTGGCGCTTACGAGACCTTTAAAAGGCCGGCACCCTTTTCCTCACCGAAGCCCATGACTTCCCCGGTCGCATACGAGGAAACGGTTCGTTAGTGGGGGACACCAGCAGCGTCTCACATTTTACGAGATCTACAAGGAGACAGGCCCTGCCCCAAGGAGTTCAAGCCTGGTTCAGACACGGCCAGCGCGCTTCAGATACAATCTGTGGGGCCACGGAGCCATGAGATCACTTCCCCCTCGCAATCTGCAGCTTTGCATACTTACCAATTACTTCTATTTAAAAGACTCCTTTGGGGAAAAAAAAACCAAAAAGACCATAATGATTTTATCAGGTTTAGTATTTGGCTTTGGGGCCAGTCAAGAATCTCCAGTTGTTAAACACTCGTGATGCTTTTCTTACCTCAAGTGAAGGAGGGGGAGCCTGGCAAACAAGAGAGGACACACTGACTGACAACAGCTTACAGCTAAACTAGCAACTGCTCAACCAAACCGCACAATCCACGCGAGAGGTGCCAAAACTGTGAGCTTGAAGACAGTAAATAAACCTACAGCCTAAAAAATGTAATTTCTACCAGCACCTCTTGCATTGTATTTAAAGGAGTTAAAGAAAGAGCTGGTGCTCACATATTTCATGGGAAGGTCTCCTTAGCTTTCCCAATGTACTCTCCACTGCTGGAAGCTGGGAATGATCTAACTGCTGTCTCTGCATAAAGGATTTGCCCAGACACTAAAATTCTGGGCATTTGCTGGAGGCTCACAGGATGTTTTTGTTCTGTTTTCCTTCGCTGCTAAAAAGGGAAGATTATGGCACCACTTAAGCTGGGCTAAGCACTTAATTTGTTCCAACTTCCTACTTCTCAGCTGCAGGTGCAAAAACGTCAGCCCAAGCAGAATTAACAGATGATCATCAAGCAAATTAGTTATGGCCAGAACCAGATCTGAGGCCCTGCACCAAACAGTGGTAACTCCAGGATGAGATCCTCAAACAGCACACGCTCAGTTCTTCAGCCACTGGCGAGAAGCTTCGTGACGGGTCCAGTGCAGCACACGTCCTGCAGACTCACCCTCAGGATTGCCCACTCTGCACCAGGAAGGCAGCGCTGACCCAAAACAAAGAGTGGGAAAGAGGACCTACAGCCACGTAACCCATTTCTTGCGCATTCAACGCTGTGACTGTGGCTGGCAGCAACATGCCTGCGCTGGTTCTATGCTACTCATATGGGGCAACTCAACAGTTACTCAAATAGTTTCGGGGGCAGATTTTGCAGTGCCTGAGCTGAGTGCTGAGGAGCTGGCTCTGCTCTCTCTGTGCAACCTGAAGGCAGACCTACAGACCTCAGTGTTCAGCATGTCCTTGGCATATACTTGGCCCATTTAGACTTTTGTGCTATTTTGAAAATTTAAGCAGCTGGAAAATCCTACTTCCTAGTCTGTGCAAAATGCTCTATGACAGAAAATTTCTGTAGGGAACTGGGGTTTAACAGGTAATAGATCAACGTACATGCCTGTATTGCCCTTGAAACACGGCCTGTAAGAGAATACAGAAATCATGTCAGAGGCATACATTAGAAACGATATATTCTTATTTGCACTTTCATCATGAAAGTGCACTGCAGCATGGCCACATACCCCCCAAAAATTGAGGCAGTGCTGACCACCCTCACAGCAAGTCCATGTGACAGCTAGAATTTTCAAAGGGGGGTTGAAAAAGCATACTAAATTCCATCACTTTTTAGGTCTAGAAAGACCTGGGTTTAGGTCTATCAGCACTAATTTTATCAATAGAGGGCAACTTCTGCAAAAGCTCCCTGGGGTGGACAAGCATAGTGTATCTTATCTGACATGCGATTGAGACTAGAATAAAATAAGGCTGCATAGTTGGACTAAACAAGGATGTAAACAGCAAGCACGTTTTCCAAGAATTTGTTTAAAAATAGTGCTTGCTGTCAATAATGGCATGTATTCAGTTCCAGCAGTAGTACCAAGGACCTGTTAAAAACTATCACCAGCATTAACCGAATTTCCCAAGGAATATGGTCTACTAGACATCAGATACCAACGATTCTAGTGGAAAATGATAAATTATACGAAGGAGGAAAGTCAGAAACCTGCATTTTTTTCACCCACTTCTCGAATATCGCCCCAAAATGCAGATGACTACACACTGCCAGAATGAATGGTTTCATGGGAACAATGTCCTGCTACAGAACACAGCTCCACTGCAATTAAATTGCAGCATAAAATCACACTGATACTGTAAAATAATTATTTCAGAAAGATGGAGAATAATTTTGACAAATGTCAAAACTTCCTTTTACAGTATTCCTCAATAAAATATTTCTGTTTCTCCCTTGAAAATAATTCGCTGTAAAAGGCTGCATTGGGTAAAGCAATATTTAAAACACTTAACAGTCAAATTTGAAACAAACAAGTTGATTCTGCTGGAATATTTCATCTAAGCTAAAACTACTGGCTTTGGATTTTTTTTCTCCAGGTGAAACTGTTTCAAATCAGAAACCAATTTCCTTAGAATCTCACAGAGCTCCACAAAACAGCTTCTGTCTGCGAGACAACCATATGTAAGCCTTAAGTTTTACAACATGAGTTTCAACATATGCCCTAACAAGAATACTCACTATCATATACTTCCTTATGAGAAATTGGAGTCAAACATATTAGCTCCAAATGAAAATTTTCATTCACTCTGAACAGGATTTGTACCTGAAGTCATTCTATGGCCTTGTTTATATCTAGATCCATGTTATGTTAATTTATCTGGTGACTGTGATACTCTCATTCACACTGGCTTTTATGTGTTGACATATATATGTAGAATATGGAACAGAAAAGCAGCAACAGCATTGCATCAGCCCAACCACCTGCAGCACGCTCACTGCAGCACAGAAAGATGTCTCATTTCTCTTATTAATGTCCGCCTTCCAAGCCTTGTGAACGCTTTTCTTCTCTGCCAAAACTGAAATCACGAGGTCTCTGTTTGACTTGTATATTTTCACCGTGACCAGAGAGAAAGATCCTTAAGAAAAACAGTGGAAATGACTAAAAAATATTCTTATAAACTTAATAAAGCCACTTGCCCTGAGTGCCCAGTTGTGTGGAAAATGTTTAAACTGTTCCATTTAAAAAAAAAAATGAAGTCCTAAGGGAGCTTTTAGAGCCATATACAAAACGGTTTCATGCAGATTGAGGGCATTAAGCATTTCATGCGTGGAAGAGAAAAAAAAAAAAGAAAGAAAGAAAGAAAGGAAAAGCTTGAAGAACTATTCCAAAAAGAAGGCAGGAGTATTTTAAGTCTGAGACAGATCTCATACATCACACTCACAGAGAAAACAAACTGAGAAGAAACCAAAAGGAAACAGCTGATAAGCTACATAATGGATTATTTCCAAGGCCTTGCTTAGTCAGTATCTAATGTATATGACTGTCATGGTAATTTTTCTTCTAATTTAAAATGTAAACTTTAAACAGAAGAACTCATTTTGCACTGCCTAAGTTTACCACTCTTTATGCCAAGCTATACAGTAAGGCAGAACAGAGTAAAGATCCAAGGAAGATGGAGCTGAAGGAGACTTATCATATGTCCCTCCTAAAACAGTACTGATTCAGCAAACAGAAAATTCAGACAGGAGATTAGACAAAGACACCTAACCATGACAGTAGTAGGGTAAGGGAATAGCTTGTTAAGGGCAGCAGTAGGGGCCAAAGCCCAACTGATTTTTAAAAAGGATCTAGAGCCAATTTTTGAACACAGTTATAATACTCGTTCACCAGCAGAAGCAAAAGACCCCCAGAACATATTTCTTAGACCAAGTTCCCTACCAGAAGACAGCTGTGGGAAAGACATTAGCTGAAGAGGCATCTGAATACCTGGAAGACAGGCTACGAGGGAGCAGCATTAAGACAAATGCCTGAAGGGTAGTAGGACTGTTTTAGAAATGTTTATTTTAATTTCAGATCTTGATCCTAGATTGATAAAGAGAAGCCCTGAGCAAAGGAACTGGAATGGCAATATTGTCTGGAACACAGTTTCATCCTCCCCACCTCATGAATCGCCTGGCAGCTCCGAGGGGCACCCTGAGGTGTAACAGCCCAGGCTTGCTGCTGGAAGAACTCGATCCCACTGGAAGACATGGAGCTAGCAGGGCCTTTCAGCTCATGCTGGGATCTGGTACGAGGCTGTGGATTAAGCAATTTGTGTGAGGCTGGACTGTCCGAGCAGAAACCTTGCTCCGTGGGAAGACCTGGAGTGTCTAAAGAAGCATTTTTGTACGGAGGAACCTGCCAGCCCTCAGTTTGTTCCTACAAACTAAGGCAGTTAGATGTTTAAGGCATCAGAGGGTAGTATTTCTAGAAGGAAATAAGTCATACTAAGAAAATACTCCATTCTGCCAATTCCTAATGTGTACCAAAATAACCTGAAAAAATCAGTTTTGGTTGCTGCATGGCAAAAACTCCAAGACACTTAAAAATCTTCTATACACTTGTCTTCAAGTCCAACAGCATTCTTAAAGCCTACAAATGGCTATCATTTTCTGCTGCTAGTGAATGCATAAAACAGTAATAATAAATAAGTACTGCAAAGAGAGAATCTAACACATTCTGGAAATACGGACATACTGTTTAGGTATTTGCTTCTCACTAGATGCTTGTCTTTGTGATCTTACATCTGACCTCAGCTGGCAAGAATATCCATCTTTCTACTGTCACTCCTATTGGAGTGCAGATCCTTACTACTATTTACTACTCACCTATAAGCAAGAAATTCCTATGACTCTCTTACGGCCCTTCACAAAGCCGATGATCACCTAACACTGGCTGCTTTCAGGGGAAGCATCCCATGTACAGGGCTGACGCACAAGGTGAGGAAGACATGCGTGGGAAGTGCCCTACGCCTCTCTTCTACTGCGTGTGCTCCTGTAGCAGCCAGGGCTATTCATTAACCAGCTATTACAGGAACAGAATAAAACACCCATTTTGAAGTAGCACTAACTTCTTCAAATTGTAGTTAGATTAAGATGCAGCTAAACTTAAAAGAGGTGGAAAATCAAAAGATTTTAGACAGAAATTTCATCCTGAGTTTCCACTTTATTTACCTGAACCTCTTACCTGGTAGCACGGTGTCACAAAAAACCTAGTCAGGTTTTGAATACTTAAGAAATGTATATGATGAGCTCTCACAAACTCCTTGGTTGAAGCCATGCAGCCTCTGCAGAAGAGGATCCCTCATCTTGAATCCTTTCTTTTGTGCTGCCTTCTATTTACAAACAGAAAGGATGTCCACAAAACTGTATGGTGAAAGTCATTTAAAGTGTGTTTCTAATTATGCTTGAATGGGAGAAGCTGCTTCTGGAATTATTCAAACACGCAATTTCCATTTGCTAAAGCCATTACCCTGATTCTCCAATTACTATGCCTGCACCCCTTCAAAAATCAAAAGACAAAAAACTATTTAGATGTTCTGATGTGACAAAAGCCAGCCCCAAAGCACTGATCTAAAATGTACTTGACAATGCACTTAAAACTCTCATCCCAGTTCCCTACCTCTTCAAATAAACTTCCCAGACTCACTCAAAACGCAAGCACATTAAACTTACAAACACAGAAGGAACTTTCTAGCTCTCCTAAGAAGATAATGAATCACAAAGTTGACTTTGTGCTTTCGAGAGGACTCTGGGTTGTTGCTTCGGTGATTTTGTGTTCAGCCTCACCCTGTCCCGATCCTGGCATGTTCTGCTGGAGAACACACACCGAGATCAGACAGGGTTCGCCCAGATTCAGGAAAAAGATAAAGAGCACGGGTGGTTAGAAGTGTTCTCTACCACTCTTGAAAGGATGGGGGAGGCACGAGGAGGCCAGGGGAAGGGCTGGAGAGAGGAAGCAAAGAGCAGAGATGATACAGTGAGAAAGGGGAAATACTGCTCCAGAATGAGATAGAAGATGAAGAGAGGGAGGGAAGAAAGATCTAAAGAGTTCTAAACACAAGAGAGGCAAACTGGCAGTTTCTGAATTCCTGACACAACAACCATCTAAGCACTGGGGAAAAGGATGCAATTACCAAAAAAAAAAAAAAAAAAAAAGATTTGAAGGAGATTTAAAGGAGAAAATGAGGGATATATGTCTATATGGAGGGCGGGTTCCCAACAGACGTTCATGTTATCCTTTATGAAGCCCTGCAATTTGAAGGGGCAAACGTCTGGAAAATGCTTTTCCTCGGAAGAAGACCTGGGCAAGCCTACAACAAAGAGGAGACCTCCACGCAGGCAGCCAGTATCAGCACAAGGGTCCTGCTGGCCACTCAGCCAAATAGAGATAAATAACAAGCGGAACTACCACAAACAACTACCTGACCACCGCAGGAGCCTCGCGCAGCCTCGGCACTTGCTCCTGGCACAGCACTGCCCTAACCTTTCCTTCCCGCAAGGCCTTTCCACACACCATAACCCACATCTATTAAAGGGCAGGGCCCCCTTCAGCAGGCTGCAAGACGCCCCAGAGGAGCCACCAGATTCCTGCTGAGCCTCTGTCCAATATGAGGAGCACAAACACGGCGATTTCTAAGAATGTTCTCAAACTATTCAAGTCACGAGGCATGAGGAGTCCACACCCTTTGAATGCCACTCAGCATTTCTGACCAGGGGAGGATGGATGATCAAAAAAGAGGGATTTTTATCTAGGCTACAGCAAGCAATGGGATGGGTTTAGTGCAGGACAAAAGCCCGAACACCTGCAAGGTGACATCTCCCTCATTTTCTTCCCATGACTTGCTATCCTAGAGGGATTCCTAAAAACTTTGTTTGTTTCTTGGTTCTGTTCCTCCACTTTCAGGACATAATTATGTTTCAAAGTGATGAAAAATGGGGAACCCGCTCCACGTCAGCAATTAGCTCAACACCCTGTTAACATCCACCCATAATCTCTCCCACTCTAGGCACGTATGACCTGGGAACTCTTCATGAAGAAGAAACTCAAGTCAGTTTATGAGACCTGAGTACATTAATTTTCCAGTGGTTGCCTCAATACGTTACCAAACCCCTCCATTTCTTTGTGTACATTCACTTATCAGGAAACCAATAAAGTCGCCTGTGAATAGATAACCATGCCTTATACTTCAGCTCCGTGAAGCCTATCCTCCTAGTTTTGGGGCCTGTATCCCCAACAGATGGGAGTATGAGTCCAGTCAGAAATGAGAAACCCTTTTTTCCCATGCATTAGGAGATCCTTCAGTTTATATATAAAACATGACACAGTTGAGTACAAGCAGCTGGAACAATCTCTAAGCTTTAAGTTTTCTTTCTTTCAGCTGTTTTGCTTGTTAACAAATTGGCTTAGCGCTTTACAGCCTATGCGTGTGGGTACTTAGAAAAGAAGGAAAAGACAGAAGTTGCAGTCACAGCTTTTAATGAGACCTCCAAGTTCCTTAAAACCCCACAGACCAGTATTACCTGGCTCTATGCTCCACACCGAACGTGTGCCACGACAGCACACGCACACCGTTCCCTAGCTGCACTGCTCAGTCAAGTCACGGTGACAAGCCAGAATATGGTCTCCTGCACTTCCATGTTTTCACCTTTCCCCTGCCTCCGTGACGACAGGCACCAAGGCTGGAAAGCACCACCGTCCCAAGAGCCGCCCAGGCGAACATCACCGAAGCCAGCCCTGCAGACGGCGCGGTGAGGAGGCGCTGCTGGCCATTCTGGTAGCCAAAGTGATTTGGAGGCAGAGAGAAAGTTCTCAATTTTGCCTTAAGCCTTCCCAATGTCTTGGGAAAACACTGACAGATTAGCAATAAATTGCTAGAGTGCAAAAAGGTGACCTAAATGTTAAAAAAAAAAAAAAAAAAAAAATATATATATATATAGCCTTCCTGCTAACAGGACTGTTCACTTTACAATGGAGGGGCTATCTCTTTCTTACTAACATTTTTCTCCATTTATGTACATAGATACAAACACACACCATGCATTTTCTTATCAGTGAGCAAGGACTGAATGACGGAACATTAATAATTACTTCTCTCTTTTTCTTGATGATTTTTTAAACCAAAATCAATACACTGTGTGTATAAATTTGTGGGGGCTGTTTTTTGTTTTTTTTGTTGCTCTACAGCAAAAAGGGAATAAAAACTCCCAGCGGACCGTATACCCCAAATTCAAAAGTACAATCTCCCTTTTATACTACATTGAGTATTCTGGACTCATCTTCCTTGCTGCACTATTATTTCACTAACAGATTTTACTGGGAGCATAAAATGCAGCCAAATGCTTCATTCTGCATATATTTTGCATCTCCTTCTCTTACCCTTTAAGTACATTGTTTAGATCCTAAGTCTTCAAGGCAGTTGCTATCTGCTATTTTCTGTGCTCAGCACAATGGGCACCAACCCCTTAGGCACAACCGCAGTACAAATAAATAATCAGCATCTCGTCTTCTGCTGCACACCACACAGGAAGTGGAGAATACAGAGCCGAGTTCTGAATTCCTGGTCACGAGCAGGCCATAGTCTACAGAAAGACAGAGGTTTGGGTTGGCAGGAATCAAAAGGAGGGTCAAGGCAAAGATTTACCCAGCAGAGGTCATACTAAGCCTAAATTTCACTATCATTATTGGTTATTAGAAGCTATCTCCAAGTTCTCTCCACATCTTTTTCCCCGAGAACTAAACAACTCTGAGCAGCTGGTCCAAGGAGATGACTATCTTCGCTTACTAAAATGCAAATACAACTTTACATTTGGATGGATATCTACAAGTTATTGCAAGAAGTTCTTTAATAGAATAAAGGCTTAAGTTCATTGGCCAGAATATCCTGTGCAAAAGACCAAGGCAAAATGAGTATCTGGTCAATATTTGAAGATTACAGAATTATCCTTGGGGAAAAGAGTGTTAATATATTACTTCAGTGAAATAAGAATGAAAATCGTTGCAAAAGTATCAACAAAACATTGTATTTGATGTCCAACAATATATCAGTTGAATTTTGCTCAAAGAAAGAGGCAGCACTGCAAATCCTTTTAAGGATATGTATTCACATTGACTGTGTTCACAGGGAAATCACAAAAGATCTCTGAAGGTTTGGGAGGCATCTGTCCACACATCCAAAACAGTAATGCCACATGAGATCTATCCCGTAGCACAAAGAGCAAAAGTAAGACAGTAAATATTTAAAGCAAGACTCAAAAAGATAAAGTAAGCTTGCATAATGTGCTCATATGGATGACAAAGAATCTGTGTATGCTCCTGCAGCTTTCACTTAAAAATCAAAACCCACTATGAAACAAAGCAAATGCAGCGTCCAATACCACGGGGCTCAAAAAAAGAAAAAAAAGAAACAAAAAAAAAATGTTAAAATGTTAAACTAAACTAAATAACAAAGAACAAGAAAAAAAAAAGAAAAAAATAAAAAAGAAAGAAAAAAAAGAAACAGCAAGTGCTCAGCCAGAAATGGAAAGACACATGACAACACATGCATGCTTGCTGAATAGGCTTGAGCAGGTGATAAAGACTTCAGCACAGGTAAACTGTTCTGTGTCATTTCTTATGACAGCTAATACTAGAATATCCACAGAGAAAAACTAATTAGGCCCTGAACATTATTTAAATAAAAAGGTTTGACAAAACATCCAAGGCTAAGCATAGAAAGCTGCAATAACTGCATTTTCTCAGGGGATAACTTTAGATTCATTACACAGCCAAGAAAGCAACCTGCCTAAAGTTTGGGTTGGTGGAAAGGAGCTCTTCCTGTTCAAAATGTCTAAATTAAAAAAAAAAAAAAAAAAAAAAAAAAGTAGACTTTGCTTCAGCATTTGCAGGGTTTCATGGCTGCAGCACAGACATCCAGCATGTCAGGATATGCTTTTTTCCTCCTCCCTTTGCTGCCTACCCAGAGCCTGGCGCCTCTGGGTGACTTTGAGTCCCCTTTGGCTCTCTCCACCGTGACCTGCTCTGGGGTCTCTTGGAGGATTTGGTTACAGCAGTCTCCCCAAGGCTGCACAGCGTGCAGAAGTCTTGCCAGGAACACTTCCTCTTCTCCTCTTCCTACCTAGGGCTTATCCACTGGCCTCAAAAAGCCCCCCTAAGGTTTTACCTGCCACACTGTTCCTCTTGCTTCAAACCAAGGAGCCACAAGTAGTCTAGGTGTTCTTAAAGACTCTGTGTAAAGTGCAAGTAGAACTGCTTTGCATTCTTACCGTATTGATGTTCATACCTTGACTCAGGGTTGCTTTCAAGCGTTGGCTGTGCACACAGTTGAAAAGAAAACTAGCCACTTCAAGGGAGATTTGTAGCTTAATACACAGTTCCAAGACCACTGCCACAGGACACAAAAACAGTTTGATCCATACAACACATTCAAAAAGCTTGCAGACTTCAGTAAGAAAAAAAAAGTCATCGTGTAAAAGATACTGCAGGGACGCTACAAAAAGTTCTTTTTTAAACCAGCCCCACACTGTACCTGCTTTACTTAGCCTTAAATTCCTGCAAGTATGGAAATAATCATGTAAAATCCTAGAGATAACTAAAACACATTATATCTATTAGTCCAACAACAGTGTGAACCGAGGATGAAATGCAATGCAAAGTAACCTGTGCAAGGACTAGTAAATACTACTGTTTCCTTTTAAATATCTCTTTTGCTAAGCAAAAGTCAATTACAGAGACTGAAAAGCCAGGGTTTCCTCTCTTGTGACCTGTACACCATTTATGAAAGCCTGGGATGAAGTCAAACGGGAGAGACAATTGAAGCCCCGCAAACACAACAGTCACCACCACCGCTCCTGCAGACACAGCCCATTCACCTCGGCACCCCGCTGACAACTTTGCCTCTGTCTGGAATGCCGGCCATCCTTGCTGCACCTCGCGGCTGGCGATTAGTCACTCTTAGCAGAGCAATTCATCCAAGGCAAGCCTTGGAAACAAAAAACACTGTGGGAATCTTATGCCTCCCTTATGAAGTGCTCTGCCAGCAGAACTGAAAGCAGTAAAGCCACATGGAATCACAAGATAGTATTTCCGACTGATGAAAGGTACCCAAGGTCTTGCAGCAGAGAGAAAAAGCAAACTAGTTACATTTCTTCGTATTAACTACTTTGCTGCTATTGAATACACTTTTCACATCACATAAATAGTTCAATGAGAAGTTCTTTGATGGAAGCAAAATATCTCTGAACACCAAACATATAACAAACATCTGGGGTGAGCAACGCGGTCCTTGGTGCCAATGTGTGCAGATATCCCAGCACAGCTTCGGCTTTGCTTTGCCAGTCAGTGTGAGCTGCCTTCTTATGTTCTGCCCTTCCAGCAGGGACATCACGGCCCTGCTGCTATCACCACTTGCTTTTCTTCCTCCATGCTCTTTGTGACAGCTCTTGTTAGAAACTACCAAAAATAAGCTTGATTCAGAAGGCTGAATTATATCACTAACAACATATATGAAGGCAATCATCAAGCCTGCTTCAGCAAATTAAATTTACAACAGTAATAAAATAATGAGAACCATTCTTTTGGGCGCATCTTAAGTCTGGTACTAGTTATGTTGTGCAGGCCCAGCTAACTCAAGTTCAGTTCCACGTCAGGAGGCAAAGCAGAAAGGATGTGTGAGCAGCTTCTTTTCCCCTTCCGCTTTGTTCACTCCTGAGGAAGTCACTACTTACTCTCCCAGGTTCCACGAGCTGGACACTCCAATACGTAGCTGCCGAATCAGACAGGAGTTTGCACAAACTAGCTGGGACCATGGGAGACAGAGACGCTGCAGCACGAGGCCCGTATGTGCAGAGAACGTGCGGCAGTTTTCATGCTAAGCTCAAGTGCTGCACATCATGCAACGCTCTGCAGCGATCAGCGTCAGCTCCCAACTCTGCAAACCCTGACACACACGTGTCCTGTGACTCACACCATTACCTTGGCCACGCTACCAGCAGCAAAGCTGCAGAATGAGGGACTAATGCTACCACGGATGTATAGTTCTGAGCAGTATACTTTAATGAGAACAAAAATTCTACTTAGTTATTTAGTGCCATCTTTCCTAATGCATCTTTAGATCTTGCTGATGACATTGTGAGTTTTGTGCATCCTTGGGCTCTCTTTGTTCTCTTTGCTGGCAACAGGGCAGGATCAGGGAGGCTTCAGGGTTGAGACCGGCGGCGCAGCAGCATTCCCAAGGACTGTACAATAGAGCAGTGTTCCCTAAAGTAGGTTATGGGAAGGATGCGCAGAAAGGCACGAGACAGAGGGGTGACTGTGGAAAATATGATGATGTATCCCTAGAATGAGCTTTTTGATCATGTATGGTGACTTATTTTCCTGGTAGGAGCTACACTTCCAGAAGTTGGGGAAATGCAGGTCTAGGGACTTGTTTCCTTGTTTGACAGAATCCTTTTAACCAACTAGTTCTGCAAATGTGGACAACTTGGTTGCAAATGGCCTCCTGCTCAGCTTCTGTCTTAAGCCTGTGCCCAGATGACCCATTTTGCACATTTCAACCAAGAATAAAGTGACCTGATTTTCAAAAGTGCTGAGCACCAGCTGTTCCTATTGTGTTCACAAGCCTCACTATAGGCTCCTATTTTGAAATTCTTGGCCTCATTAGAATACCAAGCCAGTAGAGTGATTATTTGTTCTTCTACTTGCCATATGCCTATTTATTTTAGTTCAAATATAAGTCTGACTAAACTACTTCAAAAATCCTAAGTGCTCTGAATTAGAACAAGTATTTTTTGCAGTTGAAAGTATATACTGCAACGTAAGTCAGCCACATGATCTTTAAAAAACTTTTTTTTCTTTTTTTTAAATCACAAAAAAATAAATAGGTCAAAGGACAGAGTATTTGGGCTTAGCTTCTTTTTAAATAAGCAAATTTAGGAAGAGGGAAAGGTAGTATCCCAGATCATTTAAGCATGAATTGAGATTTCTGTGATGAAGTTACTTTGCTATCTACTGTACAAAATTAGGTAAACACATTCAAGAACATTCTTCTATAGTTGTCACCAAGTGCCATTTATACAGCTAATACATATTTATCTGTAATTTATTTTGAAGGAACAGCTTTTAAAAAATCACTGTCATATGAGAAATCAATACATCACATTGCTTGCAAAAAGTAACAGATGAATACATTTCCCCCAACATAAATGCTACAGATCAGTTAAAACAACAAGACAACTTACCACAAATAACAGAAGTCTGGGCCAAGGATTAGTGCACAACATTTATTTAAATAAAGCTATTTTAAAATTACTTCAATTTTAATTTTAATGTTAAATTTAAATTAAACATTTTTAAATTAGATTAAGTAGCGAAATAATGTCAAAATGCACTCAATTCCCAGAACTTCCTGTTGCATCATTACTGGTAAGAAGCTCTCATTGACAGGACACTTAGTCTGAAAGTCCTCTGCAGATTCCAGTAAAATGTTCTGACCAGAAGAGAGGGCGCTACCACTCCACGTTGAAACATGTAAAAGTATCTCTATAGAGACAATACTTGTATCACATGCACCTGCAACAGCTAGTAATAATAATAAAAAAATAAAAATAAAAAAGCAAGCTATAACTAGAAAGAAGATATTTGTAATAGTAAGGCACATGAAACGCAATCACCTATGTTCCTGCATTCAGCAGGTCCTGATACCTTGCTTAACACTGATTAGTTGGAGCTTGTAAAACAAGCTTGGTCTCACTTTCTGAAAGCTTCATAAGCTTCATACTCTGCCTACATGACGAGAGTAGGCAATAAAGCTGTGGCAAGGGTAGGGTGACCTTACTAGAAAGCAGGATCAATGGCGAGAGGCAGAGTGCCCAGAAGATGCAAGAGCGGAGTCAAGGCAGGAAGCTGTGTTCCCAGGGGAGAGTATTTTGCTATTTTTGCCAAGAGCAAAAAATGTCTTACTGCAGCACAGATGGACTCTCATTTGAAAGAACCAGGGGTAACACAGATGTGCTAGCTTGAGAGCTCAGATTGAGAGAAAATGTCTTAATCATGTTTTCAAAATACTGCACATACTTCTTGGTATTTCACAGCCCAGACTTCCTACAGCTGCCCAGGAAGCTATTGGAAAGTTCCAGCCAAAGTGCACCTGAAGAAGTCAAAGCTTCATTTTGAAAATAACTCAGAACAACTCACTGTGTGGGCACTGATGGTCCTGAGATGTTTGAAAATGTTTTAGAAGAGATCATAAAATAGCAGCAAAGTGGAAAAAAAACAATGCCAAAACAGTCTCTCTTGGTAACAGACCCTTCAAAGTGCAACTTGTTTCCCCAGAATGAGCAAGTTTCAGGATATTTCTAGGAAAAAGGCTGTATAAAAGCTACAGCTCATAGACCCCCTCCACCCGTAGGGTCTCCTGATCCTCTTCTCTGCTCTCACTTGTCTAGCTGCTCCTCTAAGTGCCACAACTCCGTCACTTCCAGGCACAGCTTGTCACTCTCCAAAACTGCGGTTGAGCCTTTGCCCCCAAGAACCAGGGGCATGATGGAAATTTCTAAAATATCACATTGACCCTGAGATCCACTTGACCAGTATCTGGAGAGGCAAGGCTAGAGGAGTAATAAAAGCCACAACATGGAAATACTGCCAGACCCAGGAGGTCGGATTGTGTTTACAAGCTACGGACCAGCACAAGCACTTGAATACCACCAAATTGCCAGATCCTTTGTCTCTTTGGTCACAAAGAAGTATTTGCTACTTCGTTTCCCCGATTCCAATATGAAATGAATTTCAGAATTCTGACACTTATCTTTCTGTTTATTCCCAAAAGCAATGGGGAGTAAAATGGAAGAGGAAAAAAGAAAAAGAAAAGGTGAGAGGAATAGAAGGGAAAAGGATAGTCTTCGGTAAGGCAAGATGGGAAGCTCAGGAATTTCAGGAGTGCTGGATTTGCAATAAAAATGAAAGCATTTAAATGCATGTGCACTTATAGTTAAGACCACAAAAATCATCCTGACTTGCTCCTTTGAGCTGTTGCTTTGAGAACCATCTGGAACAGCTTCCTGCCACTGGCCGCCAAAGCCAGACTGCATCATTTCCAAGGTACCCACACCCCAGCATGTGCTCCATGGAGAGCCACGCTCACATGAAGAGTTGGACTTGTCTGATAAACTGTCCTAAAAATGCCCTATATAGCCAATACCGGTTTATTCCATAATATCATTCCTCCATGCAAATTATGGCTGCAGAGGAGACCTCATTAGTGTCTACAAGTACCTCAAGGGAGGCAGTGAGGAGGATGGGGCGCCCTCTTCTCAGTGGTGGCCGCTGATAGGACTAGAGGAAACGGCCACAAACTGATACACCAAAAGTTCCACAGGAACT
>JAYECN010540819.1:0-11307 GCA_035222435.1 Microcambeva ribeirae | reverse complement strand
CCGGCCCCGAGCCCGGCCCGCCGCGCCGCCCGCGCCGCCGCCTCGCAGCCGGCGCGGGGCCCGGCGCGCGGCCGTCGGAGCAGCAAGTCACAGGCTCTGTTTTTAACATGAAATTTTAGGCCTGTTTTGTGACTTGCAATTGAATACACGTAAATAATGTGGCATCACTAAGACACGTGGTGTCTCCAAGAACAGTCCAAAAAGCAGGTATATTGTGGTAACCAGACGCAAAAGAAATTGCTACCCCATCTACAAACATTTCTCATTTGATTTCACTTGAAATATTACAACATACCAAAAAGGATCATTAAAACATCCCCAAATCTCTCAAACACAATTTCTTAAAAAAATAAGAACACAGCCATGTTATAGAGCCACAGATCACAACGATAGGTATCCTTGTGACCCTCCTGGAAAATGCACCATACGTGTGTGCAATGCCTTAGCCAATACACTATGTGTAATGTTGAATTTCAGTTGAATGATGTTTTCAGTCTAACAGAAAATCTGTTCTCAGCCTTCAAAGATGCACAAGCATTGCCAGAGCTTTGGTGGAGAAAGTGCAAACCAAACTTACACTGTCTTTAGCCAGCAGCTGCAGGAAGCCAGACTTGGGTTTTTAAATCACAAACCAAAAGTACCTAGAGCTTCAAGGATGTACCTGGATACCCCTTGTTTAAAGCAGTATGAGCATATGCACCTCAGCACTGCTAGTGCACAGCTATTCATGCATGAATTGCAGTCTCAGGACAAGATATCAAGGACTTTGCCAGTGGCTCAGAGGAAGCAATTTTGGTCTCAGTAACTCTCTGAAGTCTTGCACGTTACACCAGTTAAAACATACTAAATGTAGGCACATTACTATATATTGCTGTCAAAAGACAATTATTTTTCTGCTCTGAAACAAAACTCCACACTTTTAACAAAGTCTGTAACACCAAACCAACGGTCAATCCCCTTCCACCTGTTTTGCAAGAACAAAATTTAAATATGCTAGGAAAAAAAAGTAGGGATACAGAAAAAGCTAACGTGGAAGGGAATGACTTAGAGGAGACTCCAGCTAGAGGTATTACGAACCTCTAGAACCTGAGCAGAGTGTCACGATTAACAACACCTAGACTTTTAGTAAGAGGTACTAAAAGGTGTTTTCATTTTTTCCTTTTTAAATAACATGAGCTAATCCAATATTGTGAATCCTTTATCAGTAAAAACTGACAGAAATCACATTTACTCTGGTAATTTTAACAATGCAAAATTTGCAAGGACAGCATAAGGACTGTATCACAAAGAGGAAAAACAAACACAAGTGATTGAAAACCATGAGATGAGGTGCTGCCAGGCTCCTTACCCATTGCTGCTGCTGCTGGAGCTCCCTGATGGTTTTCTCAGCTTGCTCCAGTTTAGTAATGGCCTCATCACTCTGCTGTTTGATGGTGGCCAGCTCCCGTTTTATGAGGTAGTTTTCCTCAGCCTCCTGGGCCCTTGTCACTTGTCCCTTAGGACATAATTTTCTTTTTAAAGCAATTGAGGACAGATCCAAGAAAGACTGCCTGGTGAAGCTTAGCTACTTATTTTATCAGATTGGTCTCGCAAACAGCGTAGAGTACAAAAAATTTCAGGACAATGCGGTACTAAGTAGCTGCTTTAGTATTTTATTAAAGTTTGGCATCCTTTTAGCAAGCTCTGTTGTGTACCTGCATTCAATAGATTTAATTCATGCAATATTACTCATTTGTACATGCACAGATTTAAGCTTTAAATAGTCAATTTTACTGTTAATACAATGCTGCAGAAGACATTTGTAACGAATTTGTACTAAGTTTACATCAGGTTAGAAAAATATTGTAACATGCAGGTATTGGGTTTATTTTTTTTAGTAAATAAAATTAAACAAATTGTAGTAAGAAGTTAGCTATGTATTTATTTCCAAATCAACAAGGTAGGGAATACAGTTCTTAAACACATGCAAATATGCATGCATTAAAGCAGATTTTTTTTTTTTTTTTTTTTTTTTAGAGCAGGAACAGAGTCATATGACAAAATACTAAAGGACTATACCTGTATCAATCTATCTGCCAAGGAAGCACTTTCCTACAAAGGAAAAATTCAGATAGGAATAAGGAGAAGAAAAACAAAAACAAAGGAGTGATAAAAGCAACAAAAACAAGAGCGAAGAAAAGAAACGCCCAAATTCTACCCACTTTCTGTACAACCACTTTTTAAAGTTAGTAACTCTTCTTATAAAATAAGGCAACTATTCCTGAAAGTCCTAGGAAGCAGGGCTTTCTTAAACAATTCAACACATCTTAACAATTGGCACAAAAAGGTCTCAAAGCTGGACTTCAGAACATTTAAAATTCACCTAGAGAAGATGGGATTTTTTTTTTTTTATCTGAACAGCCTTCTTTCCTTAATAGCAGAAGTTAGTAACACATTATCTGATATGATCTAGTAGCTGGATGCAAGAGGTGATCTGTGGTCCATCCCCAACATGAAAGGAAGGCATAATTTGAGCACATTAGAAATTCCACTAAGCGCAGAGGCATTCATGCAGGACTACAGCTTTGAAAGAGAAAGCAAGAAAGTTAGATAGTACAAACTGACAGCTGTGAAAAGTAGAAAATTTCAACTATGAAGGTTAATATTTTGCTTTCCTAAATTGTATGAAGTAACTCAATTAACAGTTCACATATTCTTTTTTCCCCCCCCGGCAGTTTCCTGGAAGTTCATTAAATGTCCTGTGCAGAAAGTCTTATTTCCATCCTAACACCCTTAAAAACAATAGATTTCTGCAGACTCTTATGCACAGAATACATGTTTTTATAGACAGTTAAGCCATCCTGTCTTTGGAATCACTATTGAAATTCAAAATGGTTGATAAGAACTAGTTAGAGAGAAAAGCTAAGGTAAGAGGTTCATCAAGGCACACTAAGCAAATTACAGTTAAGTCACATGTTAGAAGAGTTTCTTGGAAAAAGACAAATTTGTAATAAACTGAATACTTTTATTCACATTTTATGATCTGTTCTTCAGATGCTGCAATGATAATATCCAGAAATTTATATTTATAGATAAAGCTTATTCAATTTTGAAGCGCTCCAATTCCAGCCAGACTGGAATACTCTAAAAACTCCTTCTGAAATTTAAGTATAGAATTCGTAGTGTCTGGTAGCTTATGACTGACATCCTGATTAAAAAAGAAGCAAAAAAACTTCTCTACAAGTTAATTATAAGACAGATATTTTCTATCATAAGTTTGCCACAAAATTGCTGAAGTGATTGACTACAAATAGCCTGCTTTTTACAATTAATTTTACTAACACTAAGATTTGAAACATAATCATTATAGAGACATATTGTTTCACAACTCTGTCTCTCAAGATGTCCTCATCATATGCTTTCCTCCAAACTAACATTCATAAATTGTAATCAGTTCTCATGTAACACAGTTGACAGTTTCTTGGAGAAACTTTCTTTCTCCAAGAAACTGTAAGGGATTGTCTGAAGTGTGACACCTTTCAGTTATGTCACTGGAAGTTGAATCTCTGCCCTTTCCCTCCCCATGAGGCATGAACAACTGCTTGCAACTCAAGTGTTTAATTTCATTTGGAGAAAGACAGTTAACTTGGCCAGATCAGATGTTTTCATTCTAGACCAGACTTGCACCAATGCAACCTGCCACAGAAGTACGGGATCCAAAATATAGAAGGAAGGACCAGACAGCAATGTCAGCATGTGGGCAACATAACAGCAGTTAATCAAAAATTAGACTCAGTTACAGGAAGCCTAACGCAACTTTACACCAGACTACACTTGGTGGGGAAAAAAAAAAAAAAAAAAAAAAAGGCAGCTTTCCCGTCCTCTCCCTCATACCAATTTTTTTTTTTAAAAAAAAAAAAAAAAAAAAGTACAGGCAACAGGCTTCCTATGCTGCACGACTGCTGCAACAGCCTCTACTATTGCATTAGCCAGCAATGAAATAACCCGCTTTCATCGCCGCTTCTTCTGTCACTGGCACTCCTTCAAGTGACTCCTTTAAATAAAAACAACCTAGTAACTTCAGGTTTTCAGAAGTAAGGATTCTGTCACAATAACCTCTTTTCCACATAAGAACTCCACTATTTCATGTGTTCTTTTGTATTTTGAGGCAACCCTAATTCTTAAAAAAATGTAAAATATGGTATAATAAAAGCTGGCACATCTCAAAATCTTCAGCTTCATACATCCAGTCAGACCCATGCATAAGATTTAAACATTTAAAAGCAGTGACCTTAATTGCTGGGCTGCTATTGCCTTGCTATTTGGCAAAGCACTGTTAGTAAATACTGCAGATTAACTGTTAGTAAATACTACAGATTAGCAAAACCCCCTAATGAATTCTCATTACAAGATTCCCATCCGATACTTAAATTGATGTCAAATTTACTATAAAGTAGTATAAATTTAAGTCATCGTCAACAAACTTACTTTTTCTAATGTTTCAATGCGCTGTTTCAAAAGTCTGTTTTCAGTTCGTAACCTCTGCAAGAAAAATGATTAAAAATAGTTTCTCAAGTTATGAATTTAAAGTCTGATAAAACCCAAGTTATAATCTTAGATTATCACACTTATGAAAAAATGAGTATAAGCACAAAATAAGTTGCAACCATCTTTAATATCCTTTTTTTTTAAAAAAGGATGTACTAACTCAAAAGAGGAGTTTTAAACAGCTTGGTTCAGCAAAGACAAGATATTAAGTTTATGTGTTAGATTAAAGCAGTGTGTGCACAAGTGAAGCACAGTTACAAGATTTCCATCCTTTTCCTCCCACTACTTGATGTTAAATTACGTAACTACATTTATTTCATTTGCAAGATGTTATACTGAAAGTTACTTGCTTCACTTGGCTCAAATGTGAGAAATAACTGAACCAAAAACCTTATTAAATAAGGTGTTTTCTATAAATTTTAGCAGTCTATTCAAGTAGACACATCTGTATCGATAAGAACAGACACACAGATGAGGTCAGCAGTGTTTTATTCTCCCAGGGTAAGGGGCAGACTCGACATGCTCCTTTTTCATTTCCATAAAATACAAGAGCTTTTTAGCACCTAGAGGGTCAGTCAGAAATGGTTTCCTATAAAAAAAAATTGCAACAACTAACTGGATCTTACACAGCTAAGCTTGGCTCGGCTCCCCTTAGCACCAGCAATAACATTCTGCTTGGGCTTGCTGAGGTTTGGGGATTTTTGTTTGTTTGCTGTTGTCATTTTTTAGTAAGGCCGGGTAGGGAAGAGGTGATTGAGAAGCAGGGAAGAATTTCAACTATCAGTTAAACTCCTCAGATTGAAAGTTACAGTTGTCTTCAGGGCATCATTCCCTCTCATCTCGTATAGAGCTGGCTTTTAAGACCTGCAAATCTAATCTGAAAAGCCATCACAGCAGTCCTTGACAGAGGTTAGATACTGCCACCGGCTGTCTTGCTGTCACAGGGAAAAGAAAACTTGCTGGAAAAGGCTTGCGACACCTTTGTGCTCCCACACGCTGCTCCTAGATACACACCACTGCCTTTTTCTGAAGGATCAAAGCCTCGGAACAGGGTATCTAGAGGCAAAATGCCTAGTGGGGGAGAGCAAGGGTGCAGCTCCAGCGCCCTCTACCAGGCTTTGCACTGCACCCCCTGCCTCGCTTCCCCCTTGCCTTTGCTTGGGGCTCTCACCAAGAACCATGGTACAAGGAGGAAGCAAATCCAGCTTAAACACCAGGATTTAATAAAAATAAATTTTAAAAAAGTTAAATTTAAAAAAAAAAAAGAGATGGGCAAAAGCCCATTTGTGTCATGAAAACAAAATGCAGTGATTAGAGGAGATAAGTAGGTCAGTTAGTAAAAGAGAAAGCAGAGCTTAACTCTCAAGTCTACCACATTACGCATCAATTCCAGAAGCTCCAAAAGCAGCAAAACAACTGGTTATAAAACACACTTAACCTTAATCCAAAGCATGGGGAGAAAGAGCAGAGGAAAAAAGCAAAATCTCAAAACTCAATAATAAACCACTCCCATGACTTCACTGTACAGAGCTGCTTTCCAAAGCCTCCCACCTGGGACACCTACATCTGAAACAGCACACTGGGAACCTCGGAAAGAGGCTTGCTGTAATCAAGGTTTAATCAGCAGAAAATAAACATTTTTAAGTTCAGCTCGTCTCTACCCATGATCTTTCATTAATCAGGCCTACCAGAATCCTCAATAATTCTCCTATTAACTGTCCTTTATGAGCAGTCAGTCCAAATATGACAACTTAAAAGAGATCCTAGGACCTCAGTTATGACATATCCCACTGCAGACATAGAACCAGCAAGTGATCCACAACTAGGAATTCAATTACTCCAGAAATAAATGTTGAGTCTAAACCTTACTTTAATTTCAACTTGTTCTTCCATTTCTTTTGTTTTTATTGTAGTGTATTCCTTTTCTAACCTAAAAAATCAGAAAGAGTAAGTAATCATGAGAAAAATTCAGACCATTTACTTGGTGTAATGTCTAACATACAACAGCAAAAACAAGCAGATATAAATTATGGATATCTCCTCTGTTTAGGCAACCACTAGAGTTGCCAGTGTACTACTACTATAAATATTTTGACTGGACATTAGCACTAATTTAAACACCAGGAGAGAGGCTTCTGTAGATATGAACAGACTGTGAACCAGCCCTCTGAAGCGCAGGTGCCTGCTCACGTAGCCTTGATTAACACACACCTCTGCAGGTCAGATGATTTGCAGCTACTTTGCAATAACAACTCAGCATAATTATACAAAAATCAACCCACTATTAAATTTTGTCTTCTCCTTTGGCTTAAGGCAAGGAACATAAGCTGAGGTATACAACACCTCTACAGAGCGCGACCAAGCAGGTGTGTTCAGACTCCGAATGGTAGGGTTATAAGCTACCTACATTTATACTGGCTGTCAGAAAAAGCATTTTCCTGGAAAAAAAATTGTTAATACTTCTGTTTTGGAGAGTAAAAACTCTGTCCAGCACCGGTCACACTTTGCTGATAGAAGAATGGGCAACGTGCAAGGGCTGAGTACAACCCGCAACACAAGCGCACCAAATAGACTGTGGACGACAGCTAAGGGCCCAGCTTGAAAATGGAGGACATGTCAAATTTAAGATTGAAAAAAAGAGGCAAGGTGTGCAGCTTGACTTAGCAAAAAAAAAAAAAAAAAAAAAAGTATAGTTATATACAGCAGAAGAGAGAAGTGCATCTATTTTTTTCTCTCCAGTTCTCAAAGGCATCGCAAAATTTCAGTCAATTTCGATTTTAACCAGAGCTCATCTAGATCACACATCTCCTCTAACACTGTGTGAACAATTCTGCAGTTCCTGAAAAGGTAAATCTTAAGAATTAAGACCACAGCAAAATTTAACCTCTGCCCAATTTACTTTCACAAAAGCTGCTGGTGCTCCTCAATTTCTTTTTACAGAAGTTGCAGCTTTCTTCAAAAGTACTTCTACACAAGATATAACTATTATATTTCAGAAAAAGCAAATACTGATTTAGAAGAATTCTCTGGCTGATAAAAGTTCACTTTTAACTGCTCATAGTGTAGATACCCCAGAAAAATTTGTCAAGGAAAAACAAACTAAAATGCTAAATAACTAATTTAAGATGCACAAAGAACAACTCTTGGCAACAGTATAAACTATTTTCTCAAAATGTTATACCTACTTTTTCATCTTTTTTGCATTGTATTTGACTTGGTAAGATGCTTGGATTAATTTGTCTGGACCACTGTCAAACTGATGTGGAATGACCTTTTGAAAGTGCTAAAAGCAATCAGAGCACAAGATTACATAAAATAGTGGCAAAGAAACATAAATACTTCACATGTATTTCAGACATCTATTATTGTCATCTTAGTTTACCTGTAACATTCCCTCCATGTCAAGTTGCAGTAACTCTGCTTGGTTCATCTGAAGAACTGCTAAACCTACTCGAAACACAATCTCTAAACCCTGGAGGAGGAAAAAAAAAAAAAAAAAAAACGGGAGAAAAAAACAGCAATCATTTATGGCATTGCCAACAGTACAGAAGAATAACGAATCTAATATTTACCATGCTAGAAAATCACCCAGTGGGGGGGGAAGGGGGGGAAGAGGGGGTTGGTCTTAGGTTCCTTATTTTGCCCTAAGAACTAGTCAGGCTGACCTACTGAACAGGTGCTCAGACAGATGCTTAGGTTAAAAAAAAAAAAAATAAATAAATAAACTCAGGCTACAGGTGTTCTCTGCATCAGCTTTTATCCAAAGTTTGGGGCTTTTTGCTTTCTTCCTAAATATATGGTACCAAAAAAGGTACTTCTCAAAAAGGATTTTAATTTCAGCTATGATGCACTACAGTTAAACTACTTAAACTGACTTGCTTGACTGTAGTCCCTTGAACATTTGCGTGTAAGCTGAAAGGATGCATCTTTGACTTGATGTCTTCTACAAGATGGCTCTAGAGGAAGAGCAGGCTTCAGTTTGTTACCAACTACAGTCATTTGAAGCTTTAATTCTGAACATGCCTTAGGTGTCATTTTGCTGACACCACTAAATACATGTATTTGTCTCCTGTCAACGGTTCTGCAAAATTTCCAGCACTGCTTCTTCCTGTTCTGTATTATCCTCGGAGAGCTTTAACTTCAGCTTGAAAGGAGCACTGTTTCCACCCTCACTCCACCCACTCACTGTATTACTGAGAAGCTGATGTTCCAGCTGCAGAAAATGCTATTGGTGCTGCATACAGAACATGCAGCAGATTTGGTAACTCTTCAGTGCACGTACAGCACGAAGTTGTACATGCAAGATATATATATACTCATAGATATATTCTCTTCCTCATATCCCACACAGAATATCTTCCCCTATCAAAAATACTCAAATAAGCACAAGGATTACAAATCAAGAATTTGCTTGTCAGATTTGCCCATCTAAGTGGAATTTATACCACTACAACTAAACAACTGTTTTTTTTTTTTTTTTTTTTTTTTTTTTTTTTAAAAAAAAACACTACTCTTGAATTGGAACATACAGTATTGAGTAGTTACCTCAGACATAAAGATATCAAATATTCTTGTTGCAATTGGTAGTGGAAAAGTTGTAAGAAATATAGTTAAAAACCATGATGATGCATACATAGAAGTGTGGAAACTCTGAGACTGAAAGTGCACATAAAGCTCTGGAAGATGCTCCTGGAAAGAAGATTGGGAAAAACCAACATGTTAATCTTCTGCTGGTAGTTCTGTGGGGTTTGACAAAGCTGGAAAAAATAATAATAATAATAAAAAAAAAAAAATCTAGCAACAGCTTCACAACCCAGCATTAGAAGAGACATTTTGATCATTACAGACAACAGGTCAACTGAAGTTTAGTAGAGAATACAGCATTTCTACTGCAGCACAAGTTACTAGAAACACTTCTTGATCTTACTCACAAATCAGAGGCTTGCAGTTCCCTAAGTCACATCTAGAATGGCTACAGGGAGACAGCAGGAGGGGTCTGAGGTCTGCCAGAGCCCCACATCTTAGTAGAGAGCGTGCTATGCAACCTCCCCAGGGAACAGCATCACTTCCTAGGGGAAGGAAAAAGGGAGACGACAAAACCCAACCCCCCCCGTCCGTCATTCTGACCTGGCAGCACAGTTGAATTCTGTGCATGAGGGCACCTTCTGAAGAACATTAAAAACTATATATAAAAAAAGGGAGAGGCAGTATAAACTGAGTAGCTTCTTGGACCCAAAAATTAGACATTCAAATGCTTAATGTGTGACAAGTCCTCATGTTTCTGTGTTTAAAGCGAGTTACTGTCTGCCAAAGGTTAAAAAGGAGATCATACAGCCACACACATTCGCTTCAAGTCCTGATACTAGCTTTTCTCACCCAACAGCCATGCTGTCTTCAGGTAATCCCCACTGCTCCTTCCTTATCACTAAAGAGAAAATTTAATAGATTTTTGTATGTACCTGTATCATGCATTCAAACTGGTACATACAAAGGCCCAGCTCAGCCATGCTTGGTTTAAACAGCTCTCGTAGTCGGTAATCTTGCATTAATTTAACAAACACACAAAATGCCTCTTCTTCTGGCATCTAAATTAAAAATATATTAAAGCACAGTAAAAATGGTGGACAAACGTAAAGCTGTATCGATAAAAAGTTGTTAGGACTTTTAATGGATTTATAACTAGTTACTATAATAAACTTTTATATATATACACCGTATCCACAAAGTGATTTCTAAACCAAAATAGAGCTTTGTAAATTTTTTTTTTTTTTTTTTTTTTTTACAATATAACTTACTTTGGCATAAAACAAAGGCAGTAAAATAAGGGTAGCCTTATCAATTTTTTAAGTCTTATTTCAATTATAAGGCAGTTTAGTGACAAATCTGAGAGAAGTTCATTATGAATTGAAAAATTCCCCCTCCCAAATAACTTTTAAGTCTACAGTCCTATGTTAGCTCTGAGAAATAAATATATTCTCCCACTCAGAAAAGTTTCATCTTCTTGGCAAGGACAAAAGCAGAGAGAATAAAAATATACTTTGATTTGGAATAAGCAATTGTGCTTACCAACTCCCTTGTAACAAGTAATTAAAAAGCTATTATAAAAATTCCCATCACAAAACTCTCCATACAGTTATGGATTCTCAGAGCAATTTAAAAGATTGCATTTTTATAATACCACGTTTACCTGCATGAGCAATAATCCCACTATAAAAGCACTTCCTTGACAGTATCCAACCTCACGATCCACTAAAGAGTAAGCCTAGAAAATAAAGTTTTAAGATTTTGAACAATTAAGACATCATGAGTAATGGAACAAAATCATAGCTAAGATATCCTAGTTTCTACCTGCTGCTCCTCAGGGATATAAGTCTTATTCCAGTGGCCTACAAAGAACTGAAGTACATGTGAAAACACGCGTGCCAGGGGAGCCGGCCAAGCCCAGCCAGACACCCCAGCCAGCTGCCGCATAAGCTGCACTACAAGGTGACCCACTTCCCTAAGCAGCCTCCACTCTAGCTGCAGGAGACAAGTCCCCAGCGATGGAGCAGCCCTTCCCGGAGCAGTCCCAGGCTCTGCGCACAGCTGAAGGGATCACTTGTCCCCAGGAGGCTGCTGCTTCCTTTTGAGAGATGAGGATGTTTACTGAGGTTTGAAATCCTGCCAACTTTTCTGTTGAAACTATGTGAAATAGAGTAAGTCTGTCTTTCTAAATTTAAGTTCTGGTACAGAGGAGGCAATACAAGGGGAAGGAGAAAAAAAAAAAAAAAAAAAAAAACA
>JAYECN010540810.1:0-11308 GCA_035222435.1 Microcambeva ribeirae | reverse complement strand
CCTCACCAGGGCTGAGTAGAGGGGCAGGATCCCCTCCCTCGACCTGCTGCAGACGCTCCTCCTAATGCACCCCAGGTTCCCATTGGCCTTCTTGGCCACAAGGGCACCCTGCTGCATCATGGTCAACTTGTCGTCCACCATGACGCCCAGGTCCCTCTCTGCAGAGCTGAGAAGGTCCGTCCCCAGCCTGTACTGGTGACTGGGGTTATTTTGCCCCAAACACAGGACCTTGCACTTGTCTGTTGAATTTCCCGAACTAGAAGCTAACAGTAGACATCTAACTTGATTACTCTTTCCTAGAGGTCTGATGTTGCCCTCTGTTGGGGAAGAGATACTGGGCTATAGACCTTTTTCTGGAAGCAGCTATGATGCAGAGCAACACACCCTAGCAGCATTTAGAGCGGTTATGGAAATCCAAGGGGCTCAGAGGTAACCCCTTGCAAAGAAGCAGGGAGTCAGCCTCTTTCCATAAGAGTACTGTAGACTGACATTTCTACCCAGCTCCTCCTGTACATCCAGCAGCTGTGAAAGGAGGTAGATCACAGGGAGAAAACAGAAGAGGCCAAAAGGAGGTATACTGGTATCTAGGATTATTTTTTTCTTTTCAATTCCACTCTGCTACTGCTGTGTCACTGATGGGAGGTTTCAAGTACAATTCCTCTTGCAGCAGCTAAGCGCTTCACACAGCCAAAAGTGTACAGGCTTTCTGAGGAACTCTGTTTCTACAAACAAACACCAAGATTTTTTCTCCTTAAATCTTCTGTGAAGTACTGGAAGACAAAAAGAATCCCCACAGCTTTAAAAGTAATCACACTCACATGCTTGCAGGATTAGCTCTTCATTTGTTTTTCATCTGAAAGGTAGAGTCTTGCCAGATTTTGTAGTTAGTAATAAATGATTTACAATATCCATCTCAAATTCCTGTATTTGCTAAAACAAAATTTTATGAAATTTTAGAGTAGGAAGCCTAGACTGAAGAAGTGACAAAGATTCACTTATATTTTAAATCTTTTCTTTTCCTAAAATATGTGTAGCCTGGGAAACAGTATCTCTAACATTTGCCTGTTCATAAAACCATGTACAAGCAAACTTACTTCTGCCTCAATAAATGTAAGTCAGTGGCTTCAGAAAATCTTCCATTAAATTTAGCAGGTTTTGAATCAGACTTCAAGTGAATTAAGAAATTTAATTATGTAAAATAAGTTTAGATTTTCTTTGGCATTCCCCTTTTTAGAAATATTATAAGCTGTAGCTTTTTAGAATGTTTCTTTAGCTGACGAACTAATTATGCAGTACCTAAGAACATGACGTTCAGTAGTATTCCAAGTCTTTAAAGGTTCTGGGGGCATATTTATCCAGAAGAGCTATTAAAATAGTACTACTTGTTAGAAAAGAAATTTATATGACTCTGCCAGTTTCTTATTAACCTGTTCCACTTATAAGCTGGTCAAGGATAACATACAGTAAAGAGAACATAATACAGAACTTACGAAGCTGTTATTAGTCCTGGTAGTCCAATGTACATCTAAATTGAGTTTTTTGTTTTGTTTTTATTTTGTTTTCCTCTCTCTGGCCGAAGCATGAATGTACTTTTTAAACCTGAAGTAAAACCTGCTGGTTAAAATATAACACACACAATTGTGCAAGCTGTTGTTAATCCAGTTACCTTCAACAGGGCCACACAGACATGAAATGTTACTCAAATTTCATGGGGGAGGAGGATTTTAAATACTAAATATATAACACCTGGTATAACTGTATTCATAGAGCCGAAGTCATGTTTGGATTTATTTGACAAGGATTCTCCTACTGGAAGAGAAGCAATCAACTTTAGCAAAATGAAAGAGGAATTAGCAGAAGGAAAATACACAGTTTTTGTTTTAAATATTCATATTCATGCTGATATCTTATTTGGCAGTTAAGAGAATCCTTTTCCCAAGTGAAGCACACAGTACTTAATTTACACATTACTTAGTTCCATTTTCCCCTTTTGCCCTCCTTCCCCACTCTTATAAAGATGGATACACTGAAGACATTAAAACAAGACTTGTCTCCTCAGTCTTCAGCTCTTTCTAGAAATCAGCAGAGCTTTTTGTAACAGTTATTCATAGAAGCACTGCAGTTAGCAATATGCTCTTATGAACATGTTCTTCCAGATTATACTATAGTTCACTGCTCTGCTACTGTGCTAACGAAGCAATTTAATCAATAAAACAGTTTTAATTTAGAAGCCAAAGTCTAAGGAGAAATGCTGTGAGCACTGGGAAAGCAAATAACAGATTTGGAATGAAGTAGCATCTAGTAAAGAGCAACAGAAAGGACAACCTAAGCATTCTTCTCAGAGACAAGTGCATAGGATGCACCTAAGAGTCCGGAGAGAAAAATTAGGAAGCAGGCACAGGGTTAGAGAAGGCTGAAAATACACCAACAGTACAGAACTGCTATCACCCACATAGCTTATAAAAATCTGATTCTTGTGAGCTCATTTTATAGCAGAAAAGGATAGCACTATTTCAAGTGCATAGATAGGAAGACATGAACATAAACGTGTCCCTTTGTTTTTACATATAATCCTGAAGAAAATATTAGTGAAGTTTTTCAAATTAATTTGATATGTAAGTAGTTTTAGTGGATGACAGCATTTTCAGCTTTAAGTAGTCACAACCAAGGTGATGTACTATTTTCTTTTTATGCCAGAAGAAAAAAAAAAAGTGTGATACACCACATAAAAAAGTTTAATACACACTAGATTTCCTTGCCACAGGTCAAATCATCCACGTGAATATTTCAACCGCAGGGAATGGTAACTGGTGAATGAAGTGAACAAAAAAAAAAAATTCTGCAGGCTAAAGAATTTTAGTAGCATTAAATTGAGATTTATTAAGCTTCCACCAAATACAATTACAAATGGTTTCACCAAGTACCAGTGAGTCTTTCAGGTTGTTTAAGCATGTTCTTTTCAGAGTGATACACAACTGCACAATATCAGGTTTAATTAAATCAAGCTAGTTGAAGTTCAGTATTCTCACCTTCCCCTCTGCCAGCATCTGCTTTACTCCAGTCCGGAGAGCAGGTCTCAAACAATATACAACAAATATACAAACAAATAAAGGTCAGACCTCACACATTACTAGAGTATCCAGAAGAACATAAAATGGAAACCAAAAAGAGAAAAACAAGTATACAAAACTAAATCCAATTTCCCCTCAGTTCAGAGCAAATCTGTCTTCTCAATGTTAGCAATAAAAACAATCCCCTTTTCAGCTTGCTAGACAGTAAATTCTTAAAGATGATACAGGACTAAGTTCTTTAATGAAATGGGTTGACTTATACAAAACTCACTAGCCTTGAAGATGTCAAATTCAAAATAGTCTGACAACAAGGAATTTCCAACAATTCTACTTTATGACTTGTACAGATAAAGAGAAACGCAGGTGTTTTACAAAACATTAACTATTTCAAACTACTGGAGGGAAAAGACAACAAGAATTCTATACCAAAACACCAAAAAACATTTACACTGGCAAAAAAGAGTAAACATGTTTGCAGGTGCCTTTTAATGAAAAAACAACAATTTCTGAACTACACCTATGTGGAAGACGAGCGAAAAAAAATGTGCTTATTGCTATATTTAGTACACATGCTTGCTTAGGATGCCCAACTGACTTTGTTTCCATACAGCACCTACTCTATTTATTTATGCTTTGACTGGAGTGATTTAATCGTGCATACCATTACAACGCAATGCCCCTTCCGAAGTTCTGCTTCATTCTCTCAAAGCTAAAGATTATATTATAGAAAGCTAAAATGCTCTACCTTGTGCATCTTTGTAGAATGAAGAGATTTTTTCTTCCAGGGAGAAAAGCAGCAAGCTAACAAACTTTCCACTCCCAAGGATGGTTGAGAGACCACCGCATCAGGCAGAAGTCTTGTCCTTTGTTAGGACAAGACTTTCTTAGTTTCACTATTATGAATAGCATATTTTCATCAACTTGTGGGTACATGACATCAATACAACAGCACAGAATAAATTACCACAGGAAACCAAAAAGAACCAAAATAGAGGAGAACAAAAAAGCTTTTGCCAAATGGAAAAGGAATATATGGGCATCTATTTCCTCCCATAATTCAGCAAGTTTGCTACCTAAATAACTTTAAACCAGGCAAAATACAGTCTGAGACAATAAAAGCGAGAGACACCATAACACATTTCAGCAGTTTGGAGAAAACAAGAAATCTAGTCTGGGAAGGAATTCAGGACAGACAGATTGCAGTGTTTACAGTTGTCCTTGGAGTACCTTAAATATACCCAGGTATACAATACAACCAGAAAAGTTGCTATTCTCTATCATGAAGTCCAGGAAAGAAGAGACTTATCAACACAGCAGCTTAATGCAAAAGTGACATCTAGTGAATTTAGCAGCAAGTTCATGAGACCAGGAGACAGTCCAGGGGATCACTAGCCATGAAGGGACAAGCTTCTCTGCTAGTCAAATAGGAATAATAAGACAACTAGGATGGAAATAGTGGGTTGAAGAAGCAGTGAGCAGTCTGAACACTAAAAAAAAGTGGAGAAAGGGTAAGTTTTGAATAGTGGGATAATTGCTCTGCTGGAAGAAGGCAAAATGCAAAAGATAAAGCGATAAAGAGCAGCTATGTGGCTGCCAAAGAACATGACTGATCAGAGAGAGCCATTTGGACAGGCTCGCAAAGGGAGCTAGAGAGCAAAACGATGCAATCGAAATGGCAGCTAACAGCAAAAGCAAACGGATCATCTACCAGAAAGGGAAGGAACAGAAATGAGGAAGGGTTACATGCGAGCATCTCAAAGAGGTTAAAAAGTTGTCAGGAAGGAGCAAAGGGCAGCAACCCAGGAGAAGGAAGATGACGACAGAATGGGACAACAGGTGCTAAATGGAAACTGTCAAAAGCAAGATAATTGTTCCCCATCTCTCATCTTTCACTCGTCTGATGACACTGGACAAGGAGTCTGAACAAATTCATAAAAACAGTCAGCAGACAGTTATGAATAGCAGAGGATTTTTGAGAACACTTAAAGGCAGCATAAGACTATGGTGAAACTAGCAAGTACAGGATCATCTAAGCTTAAGGTGAACGAGAATAGCAAAAATAAAATACCATTTATCACCGCCTACAAGACAAACTGAATTGCTACTACAAATGAAAGGAAGCACTAAAAATATTTAAACAGTGACCTCTAATGGACAAATCACACAATACTAGTAGTGCTCCTGACAGCGGAAATACTCAGGGACTCCAATACATGCTTGGAGAGCAGTGGTGCAAGAGTCAGAATCTCTGAGTAGATTCTTTAAGCGATTAGAGTGATGATTATTCAAATGGGCAGATAATGCAAATGACTTTATTGCAGTACTTGCTCACAAGCCATCAACTGCCTCTTACAGCATACCCCTACAATAAGTTAAAATGCAACACATGAAGTTAGCAGCATAATAGTTGTATATCTATTGATGACCAAACATTCAGTTTAAAGTGGTAACTGTTGCCAATATAAAAATAACACTTAACATTCCAGCCTGCTTTCCAGGCATATTTTCCTCTCGGTGCAGTACAGGGCTGAACTGCAGTTACATGTGCGTGGAGAACTTGGATAGAAGTTCGTCGAGTTAGCACAATAGTCTGAAAGCCTAAAGCTTCAGTACTACTTCGCACTTTGTAGTAAAACAGTTCACAAAAGTGCTCAGTAAGGAAAAAAAAACTAGGTAAGGCATAAGCCACAATACACATGCTCAACAGTCTCAGATGTCTCCTTAAAAAGAAATTTTCTTTATTACCAATTCCATTATCACTTACTTGTAAATCCAGTAGCACAAAGACACCAAAAAGCAAAGCCTTATCGGTCCCACTGGCCTCAATTTCAGCCTATGGAGAGCTTCTTTTCAAGTACTGGGAATTGCTCTTGGCAACATGTGCTACTGTGCTACAGGTACAGCCATCCCAGGCACCAGGTCTGCTACAGCCACCGTGCAGCAGAAGCCTCCCAACAATAACACGGGGTGGTCCTGCAAAACATGTAACTCTACAGTCTACACCAACACTTCAATTTCCTCTCCAGCCCGCACAGGGTTGCCAGAGAGAACAAGTATTCAAGGTAGTTTCCTTTCCAGTCTGCAGAAAAAAAATCTCATTTAAACACTTAAGAGTGAAGCAGTCCTAACTAGGAGCGTAAAAAAGCTGAATGGAGCTGAATACAAGCACGCATTAGTGTGGCACAGAAAGTGTGAAAACACTATTTACAATTAGCCAAACTGATTCAGCCTGGTTTCTACAGAAGCATGTCCTGTGGCTCTAACTTCTCTCTCCAGCACAGCCACCCTAATTCCCTACCATTATTCACATCCCTGCTAACAACCCCAAAGAGCAGAGAGACAAACATAACATACCTACCACCAGGTCAAACAGTGACAGTTTAGTTACATCCACCCAAGTAACTCAACACTGAAGGACAGATCCCTGCTACTCAGTCAGCGATCTGAAGAATGATGATCAAGGACTTGTTTCCAATTTGATATTAGCCAACAGATTTAGAGATGCTGGGTCAGAGCGGACAACTTAAGCAGGCTAAATGCACATGCCCAATTGTCTTTAATTTTGCTTCTCAAAGATTGGCTCTAAATCACTAAAGGATGGAACAACAACACGCATACCACATAATAAATATATAGATAAGTGGCCCAGGTGTCTAAAGTAAGTTGAAGACAGAGATAACTACTCACTTTCTCCCCTACTTTCAATTGATTTGTCACTTGAGACCCTAAAACGGGATCATACTAGGCTTCTAAGCACATGCACAGCAACTGGCTCAACAAGACTGCAGGATCAAAAATACTCGGCCTCCCTAGAGCTTTTGCTTCTGGTTCTGAAGCTGCTCAAAAGAAATTAATACCCATGAAGCAGCAAAAGGGAGAACTGTATTGTGTCAGAAGTAACCTGGAACAGAAGCAGCAAGAGATTCCTTCATTAGCACAGCACTGGACAGCTGAATAAAACAGCCCAATTTACTGAAAAAAAAGTGATTAGAGTGTTTCTGAAAAGGACTGATTTACAGACAGGTAAAAATGCAAAGCACTAGAAGGATAAATGACATTAATACTAACAAAAGCATGCCACAAAAACATTTTAAGCTGCATAGTGGATTTAATAGTGTCATCCTCATACTGGTTAATGAAAATTTGCTCATTTTTTAATAGATTTGGCTGGCAAAAATGAGATACAGTTACATAAAAGTATGCATATCCACTTTTTTACATATATTTATTCTTCCAGATAGACATATTTACTCTACACAGCAGAAAAACAGCAAGCAGAACATTCATTTAAATGGCAGAATGCTAATATGACCTTAGTGCTGCATGTCAAGTGTCACTGCCACCAGCTTCCTAGTCATTTTAAGAGCAATCTGCTATGACATTTAATTACATAGCAAAAATGATTAGGTCAACCATGTCAAATACATGAATATGAACTTGAAATTTAGCCTTTAAAAAAATATATGCTGTCTGTTTGTGCCTACAACAGGGTTTGCAAAAGAATAGGAAATTCCTCACAAACCTTGACAGGTTACTTTTCAGGAAATCAGTGGTTTTTTTTCTAGAAAGAAACTCAAACATTACAATTAGATGGGTTGACAGCATCCCTTTTTGAAGGTGCAGGTATTTGCTTCCGTATTCATATACCCTTCCTATCTAAGATCTACTTTAGAAGAAAGTAGCAGATAAAACAGCAGATAAAGCAGATAACAGTTTTAAGGAACAACAGTTTTAAAGCAGTGGTAGTCCAAGAGCTGGTATTTTTAAAGCTAACATTGCTTTAAAAAAATGGGGCTGTCCAGATTTTTCTTTAAGAGTTGAAGTTAACCTGAACACATCCTTGTTGAGCACCCCATGTTACCAAGACTTTTTCACCTTACAACTGGACCTTCAGATGAAGGCTTCCAACCATGACCACAGGTTATTAATCTAGCTTTCAATTTTGGCATTTGTGCTGATGTATATCACACTCTCATGACAGCCAAGTCTTTGCTCAAAGTCTTCTTGCAGGAATTTCATGTGCCTTTTCCTCAGAGTAAGCTAGAGATCTGCTCCAATGTAAACCTTGTGCCACAGCACAGCAGTCATTCAGACAGAAGAAAGCAGAGCAGAGCACCAGGTGGCATTTATTTAACCCAGCTTTGGATGAGCACTCTGACCTTGCTGCATGGGCATTATATGGAGATGAGCCAAATGAACTGCTATCTTGAAATACCCACAGCGCTCCCACAGCTGCAGAAAACCCCAGTATGGTGAGATATAATTAACTGCCTAGCTTTTAGACAGCTCAAGTGCCAGCAGACATCCCCACCCAGCACATGCACCTGCTCTGGAAGAAGAATAGTGATCTGAGTGAAAATAGTAGTTTGGGTCAGAGTAAAAATCCCTCCAGTCCAACATCAAAACTCCCACAAGTGGCTAATAACGGATGCCACATAACAGTATCACCAAGGCGAGTCTACAGTAATACATTCCTGTAACATTCCCTGCTTCCAGCTATATGCAACTCCATGACCTTGTGCATTCAACACAAAGGTCAACACAAACAAAGTTTCCCTTTCCTGACTACACTTCAGTTACTTACATGTTACTTAGCTGGAAACTGCTGGCCAAACCTAAAATTAAATTGAGTTCTTTGGAAACTGTTACAGTGTCAAAACCAAATAGCAAGATGCCAGTGCAGACCCTATCCAAAAGCAGGGCCTGGAAGTCTTAAGCACTATGACAAGCACTAAGATGAGCTCTTTTATAGCTCATCCAGAAAAGAGTTTAAAGAGTTGGGTAGTTTTTCTACTCAAGATTGACTTGTAAGGCATTTCTTAGGGATAGCCTGACATATACTGCAGCTCCTGCCCAGGCATTCCCCACTAAGGCAGACACCCTCTTTGGTAGCTCCATTCTCCCTTACTCTTAAAAACAGGGTCCAAACAGAAAGAAAACCTACTGGCACAAGTAGACTCAGACAAGCAAGAAGACTACTTCTCTTTAGTATAGAAGAAGCACTGCAAAAGGGATCAGATGAAGCTTGTTGCTTGTATTTTAATAGCCAAGAAGAAAGAATGTTTGCACAAGGTACGGACAGGTAATGCTGAAGTTTTCTCCTTCACCAAAATTGTTTCTTTTGCATCACAAAAAGTCAGTTTGATAATTCAGCATGTTTATGCTGCTCATGACATAAGACTCACCAACACCTTGCTTGAGGACTTTAACATGGGGCAGCAGCAATCAAATAGCAATAGCTGAACATGCTGTGTGCAGCACAGACAAGAGCCTATATGCACCCAGAAGAATTTTCTTGATGTAAGCAGACTGCATCCAGTTGGTATCCCTCATATAAGTTGGGTAATAACACATTCACAGTCAAGTTGCAATTTCTTTTCATTTTTTCCAATTAAATGAGTTATCCATCTACTAAAAAGCAGGCCATGTTCTTTCTTGAACACCTGAAGATGACAACTTTATAGAATTGTGTAGGGAAAGTATTTTTTTATTCAACAAGCCAAAGAATTACAGATCTTGTTCTGGTATATGGCATGTCTACTGAAGCTGGAGATGCATACTGGATATGGCTGCGAAGTTCAATCTAAGTCACATGATCTATTTCTTAAGAAGTGTTTTCCCCAGAAACCCTCTCACACTCTTAGCCTAAGTGACATTCTGTTCTACAGAAAACAGAGGAGCAGTAGCAGCTTTTATGTACAGCTCAGCTGACTCCAATAAAGTAAACAAATTGGATACTTACTTGTAAGCTTGTTGTGACTGAGAACCAGCTGTGTGATGTGAGACAGGGTAACTGTAAGTGAAGAGAGAAAAAAAAAGTTAGTTTATAAGCAGACATGGCAACCTGGAGCTTATATATATTTGAGCTAAAAAAACAAGGTGAGTTATTCTCTACACTCAAGTTACTTCAGATTCATATTGCCCCCCCCCAAAAAAAAGACAAGCTCAAGAGTTAAGGGTGTATCTGGCCATTCCTCCATACCTTTATGTTGTATCTGCTACTATACCAAGCACCACTGAAACAATAAGTACTCTTTTCTCTTAGTAGAAATCTAGTTTTATTCATACAGCATGCTTCTAACAATACATATATAAACATCTTTTTCATTTCTGCTTTCTGAAATGTTCGCAAAGAAAAACTGATACATACTGTAACATCTATACCCAAGCAGGAACACTGAGGTCACACAAATGATATTAAGTTTCTGAACATTCCCTTCAAGTCACTATTAGATTTCTGTCACAAGTATCTATAGTATTACTTACAGCTTTCCAGCCATGAAATATAACAGCAAATCAGGCAGGCAATAACATGCAACATTTAGACAAATCAGGTGAATAATCCAATTGACAAAAGACAGTCACAGAGCAACTCACTAGACAAAAAGTCATATATGAACATATTCTTTACATTTGCTCCTCTTGAGTTACAAACTTGACAATACTCTTGCTTTCCCAAAAAATTTCACAGCATGTAACATAAAAGGCAATCCCAAAAAAGATTATCCCAAATACTCAAAGGACAAACATACACCTTGAAAGCGGTCTCCAAAACACTCTTCCTCACTGTAAAAAAGACGGATATATTTTATTGAAAAAGAAAAATGAAACAATACTCTCCCCTACATCTTTTTCTATACTTAAAGTTCTAGAGGGGTTATAACTGCTTTAACATTAATCCTAACTCTAAACTCTAAAACAGGGTGTGACATGGACGTGGTACCTTAAGACCAGTGGAAGATAGAAAAAAAAACGTAAGGGCAGATTTGGTGTTGTCCCGCATGTCCTTTAGTATGTCCTTTGCAGACACACTCCACATGTGTCTCTGCGCTTCATTACTGCTCGAACTCCAATCTGAACCCTAACGCTAGAAAAGGGTGAAAGGTGGACAAGGTCTCATTAGGCCAAGACAAGACTAAGAAACAAAAGTTACTGCAAGGGTAGACTAGGTGCCGCCCCGCATACCCATTTAGAGGAGCTTTATAGCCGCAAACAACATGGGGCTCTGCGATTCATAACCGCTCTAGCCCTAACCCTAACCCTAAGGAAGGGGGTGACTGGGAAATGAACTCATCAGGGTTAAAGAAGACTGAGAGACAAAAGTTGCCATAAGGGCAGACTTGGTGTCGCCACGCCATGTCCTTTTGCATGTCCTTTGCAGACACACTCCACATGGGGCTCTGCGCTTTATCACTGCTCTAACCCTAACCCTAACCCTAGGAAAGGGTATGACATAG
>JAYECN010540799.1:0-11309 GCA_035222435.1 Microcambeva ribeirae | reverse complement strand
GCGATGTCGGCCCTGGCGCCCTTCAAGAGGCGCTCGAAGCTGCGCGCGGCGCCGGCGGCTCCCGGCCGCGAGTGCGGAATGGAGCTGTGCCTCGTGGTGCGGAGCAGGGGCGGCCGGAGCGCGGGCGGCCGCTGCGGGCAGGGGGGCGCCCGGGAGGTCGGCACGTGTGCGCCCCCCGCTCGCCCGCTGATTTATGCTCCTTGGCAATGCCGGCGCAGCCCGGGGAACAGCCGTAACCAGAGCTGCCATGCACCTGTGCTGGGCCTCCTTCTTTCGCTCTGATTTAATGTCCCAACTGAGAGGTGATGTCATGTCAGAAAGAGCCAGGGAAGAGGAAGTGCTGGAGCAGATAAGGTGCCTTAACTCTTCCCTGCCCTCCTTGGCAAGGCTTTGAAGCTGAGACTTAACGCTAGCTGCCAGCCGGCCAGGAAAACGTAAGAGGGGAGGAAATAGAGGTTGGATGGGCGTTTCTGTCCTCTTTGGACATAGAGCTGGATGCCAGGACACTGCGGCATGTGGGCTGTGCGGAGGTGGAGGCTCAGGTGCCTGGAGAGGAAGGGCTGAGACCTTGTCCATCTGAGGTTTCCCTGCCCACCTTCTTGAGGGGAGAGGCTGAGTGGAAATGCCGTAAGCAAAGGCTCATTACAAGGTGTTAATCTGCTGCAGAGAAGCAGCGGGGATTGCCATGTCAGAGAGTAGGGCTTTCAAAATGATCTTGTGAAGGCATCCAGGTCTCTCTGAGAGTCAACCCGCAAAGTCTGCCCAGCCCTTTGGGTGATGTCAGGCTCCATCTCATCACTCCTGTTCTCTAGGAAACCGCCAGGACGGCTGGTTGGGCTGACACAGCTTGAGGTCCTCTCTGTTGCCCCACGCTGTCACCCAGGTGCCCTCCGCTAGGGAGGAGGGAGCTCGTGTCACCCCTTGCCTGGCTCTAGCCCAGAGAGCAGGGTAGCTGGGGAAAGGGGCCACACGGGTCTCCGCCGCTTATCGTGCAGCGTTCCACGGTGCCTTCTTCGAGCGCTATATTCGGCTCCGTCATGCCCTAGCGCGCAGGGAGGGAGGCCGGAGGCTCTGGTTCCCATTTCGGGCTACGCTGCTATTCTTAGTGAGGTCCCTTCGGTTCCCTAAGCCACTAAGCACAAGTCTGCAAAATGAGATAACCGGCGCGCTTATGTAAGCGCGCAGGCCGTGCGGCCCCGGAGCCGCGCGGCAGCCGTGCGCGGCCCTGCTGCGGGACTGCTGCTCTCGGAAGGGGCTGCTCTCCAGGGACACTCGCTTGCGTTTCGGCTGCGCTTCTCGTAGGGCTGGACACAGCACCGGTGGCTTTGGTTGTCACCCTCTACCTGCTGCTGCCGCAGCTGGGGTTTGTCTCTCCATGTTGGACTTCGAGGTGGATGTGACGGCAGACCAGCTTGGCGCAGTAAGCTGGGCACTGCTTGCTGTCACGCTCAGTAATGTCTGGCCATAAAAAAATACTAGGAAGTCTGTTCAAAAGAAATTAAATTTCATCCCCTCTGGCAAAATCTACACTACGCCCCTCTCGCCGTTTTGCAGACTCACTTTTCTAATTAGCGCTGCGCTCGCTGCCATGTAAGCCAGGCAGGCGTTTGGCTGCGGGAAGGCAGGAAATCTGTGCCTGGTGTCACTGACAGATTGCGTGACTGTGACACTTCTGCAGGTTGAGTGCAAGGGCCGGCCACTACCAACGGTGCCGTTTGGTCAGATATCACAGGCTCAGCAGGGACAGACAGAGCGGGACGGTCTAAGAAGCAGCAGCGACAACCCTCACATCATCCCACCAGGGTAGTTTTTGCCAATGAATCGTGAATGTGTCTGTCCTCAGAGTAGTAGGCAGACAAAAGAACTTTTTTTGCCTGTCACTTCGAGCAGACTTGTCCAAATGGAGGTGCAAACAGCAAGAGGGGGTGCAAGGTGTCACCTGGCTCACGTATGCATTAATATCCAAAGTGACAGGAGAATAAGAGCTGGCTCTCTGTTGTGTCCTGTGCATTTGTCGTGGTCATCACATCACGTCTGGGGTGATTAGCTATGGTGGTTGGCTTTTCGCTTCTGAAAACTCCCTTCTTAGCGGTGCCACCAGCTCCATCCACAGCACGGCCCTCAGTGTGCCAGGGTCTGCCTGTGCCGTGCGGAAGGAGAATCTGAATCTCAGTGCTCGTGCCCTCAACATCCCTCCTCTTTCTCCACAGGAGGCTTCGCCACCTTCTCGTCCTGCTTCCCAGGGCTCTGCGAAGGGAAGCCAGCTGCCATCCTGCCCATGAGCATCTCCCAGCCATGCCTGCCCGTGGCCAACATCGGGCCCACGCGCATCCTGCCACATCTCTACCTGGGCTCCCAGAAAGACGTGTTGAACAAGGTAGGGCCCTGCTGGGGCGGGCAGGGTGTCTGCCTATGCCCTGTCCCAGCTGGGAAATCAAGCAGGGTGCTTGCCGAGCTTCAATGTGGTCCTGAGGGTTTGAAAGCCCTTCCCAAGCACCCAGACCTTGTTAACAGCAGATTCAGCAGCTCTGTGATGCCCTTGAGAGCCAGAGGGAGCGGGGAGAAAGCTGGGGCGTCCCACTGCGAGAGCACAGGAGTAGGTGGCTGTGGCCAAAGGCAGAGCGTTTTTTCAGGAGGCCTGAAAACAGGCAAAGATTGGCTATGGGAAAACACAAAGCAAAAGGGGCTGTGTCCTTTAAAGGTGCTGGAATGGCTGTGTGATGATGTCAGGCCAGGGAAGGAATTTTGTTTAAAGGAAAAATACAGGCGAGAAGAAAGGAACAGGAATTGCAGTTAAAATGCCGCTGGGCGCCTGCTGCGGGCAGGAGGGAGCCAGTCCGGCGTCCTCAGCCGGAGAAGGCGAGCAGGGAGAGGGCCAGGGGCGAAAGATCTGACCACCCGTGAGGGGGGAGGCAGAAAGGAGGGAAAGAGAAATTATATACAGGGAGTAAAAGGAAATGAAAGAGAAAAATGTCAAGAATGTGAGCCTGGGAGCTGGGGCAGCTCTGAGGAGCCGAGGCCGGGCTGCAGCAGAGCCGCTGGGGACGAGCTTTGGGGCCAGTGGGGACTGATGGCCCATGGATGTGGGGCTGAAATCCCAATGTGGTCTCCAGAGGGGTCACCGTCAGGCAGTCAAATTGATGATTTCTTTCCTGTCTGCCGCCTCAGAGGTTTTGATCCATTTTTTGGAGGCTCATTTTCTGCCATCTCTGCGGTGCAGCGGCCGGTAGACAGCTCTGTTTGCAGGCCCCAGAGCTGGGGCGAGTGTAGGGGCCATGCCCAGGAGAGCGCAGTCACGTCTCTCCTCTCTGGCGCTTCATTAGGCAGAGATCCCACATGGCAGCTCCACGGGTTGACTCTTATCCCCCTGTTTCCTTTTCCTTCTGTGTTTTCCAGGCCCAGCACTGAGATCTTGCTGTTGGCACAGACATTCCCCGTTGTCTTGTACATGATCTGCCCTTGGTTCATACAGATTATACATAATCCAGCTGGAGGGGAAAGGGACAGGGGTCAGATTAACCATGAACTGGAGTTAGCCCTGACGATGGGTGAAACTTGTTTTAGCCCTCGGAAGGAAAACATGGAGCAAGCCCGTGTCCTGAGGGTTGGCCCATTCGTTGCATCTCACTCCCTCAGTGCACGATCATTTCTCTTGCAACCTATATACGTGCCAGCTAAAAAAAAAAAAAAAAAGGTGCATGTTCTGAGTTATCAGCTGGTAGGACCCAAAATGAGATGGAATTTGTTTACCTGAGCTTCTTGCAGGCTTAAACCCAGCACTGTTCATTAGGGAATTTTGAACATCTAACAAATCTGTGACAGCTTCTGATAAGTTTCTGTGAGGTTTGGAAGAGAAGAAACAGGCTGAATTTGGTGGATAGTAGATGGTCAGCGTGGTGCTACTGGTAACTCTCCCCACTCTGTTGGTGAAATGCACCCTCTGTCTCTCAGCTCGTGCTTTCTAAGCTTTCATCCAGACCTTTTGCTGGTTTTCTTACATTTTTCCATCGTTCCTCTCATACCAGAGTTTTTTTTTTTTGGTTGGTTGGTTGTTTTTTTTCCTTCTGGGATCTCCTTCCAAGAGTCTTTTGTCTATGCAAAGAGGGACAAAAGTGAAGAATGTACTGAGTTTTAAACCTGTGTCACCCAAAGGGGCTCGTCTTTCTCTGCCTGTCTCTGCTCCGCTATGGTCAGCTCAGCCAAAGTAGCAGTGGGAGAGTCAGAGGAGGAAATATTTGCCTGGGGAACAGCAGAGAGTGTGTGGAAAGACAGACCTCAGCGCTCTGCTATCCAAACTCGACTCATCATTGATCATTTTTCTTTTTCACACCAGGACCTGATGACACAGAACGGAATAAGCTATGTCCTCAATGCCAGCAACTCCTGTCCCAAGCCAGACTTCATCTGTGATAGCCACTTCATGCGCATTCCTGTCAATGACAACTACTGTGAGAAGCTGCTTCCTTGGCTGGACAAATCCATTGAGTTCATTGGTGAGATTTTATGTTGGTTACTGATGCCCCCCCCATCCCCCACCAATTCCCTGCCCACCTAAGCCCTAAAAACCAAGGGAACCTTCCTTTTCATACTTGCTTTACACAATCCTAGTCTTTTCACACATAGAGGCTGAGGGCTGGAGAGGGAGTCTAGAGTTACTTGGCTCACCATGTCTGACAACATCCGCATCTTTCTCTCTGCTTCCTCTGCTGTGCTCCAGATAAGGCCAAGGTGTCCAGCTGCCAGGTGATTGTGCACTGCTTGGCAGGGATCTCCCGGTCAGCCACCATCGCCATTGCCTACATCATGAAGACCATGGGTATGTCGTCAGATGATGCCTACAGGTAAGTTTCCCTCAGGTGGTAGGGACAGGTTGTGCTAATAATGCTTCTCTAGAGCAAGGGAAACCAGGCTGAGCCTAGGCAGAGAGAGCTGCAGCTCCTTGGAGCTTTGGTTTGCCTTGGCCAAGGCCTGCAGTAAGCAGGCCCTGATGCCCTTTCAAGAGTGCATGCAGTGGGGAAGGTGGGGGGCAATAAAGCCAAGGAAGGAGGCCAAATTCAGAGTCTAGGAAAGCTTAGCTTCACCTCCAGAGCATCCCAGTTCCTCATGGTTCCCCAAGACCCCTTTGTTCCCAAGGGGCTAACAGAAGGTATTGGACAATACCTCCTCTCCCCAAAAGACCAGGAGAGCAGGTGACCTGGTGAAAGACCAAATGGCAACCATGGCTGTTTGTATCTCTCTGCAGGTTTGTTAAAGACCGGCGCCCATCTATCTCACCCAACTTCAACTTCCTGGGCCAGCTCCTGGAGTACGAGAGGAGCCTGAAGCTCCTCAAGGCTTTGAAAGCCCAGGGCGACCGGAGTGAGGGGGATGCCCAGCAGGACCCAGCTGAGGTGCCTGAGAGCAGTAGGCACTCGACACCATCTACCTCAGAAAAGGCCGAGGAGATACCGAAAAGCACAAGCTCAGTGCCCTGCCACAGTGACTCTGAGAGACAAGTGGGGACTCCTAAAATCTTGTCACCCACAGCACTACAGCAAGGACTCAATGGCTTGCACCTGTCCTCAGAGCGCATCCAAGACACCAACCGGTTAAAACGCTCCTTCTCCCTAGACATCAAATCCGCCTACTCCCCCGGCCTGAGGCAGGACGTCCCAGGCCCCACCGACACAGGAGAAGCCCCGAAGCTCTGCAAGCTGGACAGCCCTTCCGGACCCAATGGTGTGTGCCAGTTCTCCCCGGTGCCGGACAGTCCGGACTGGCCGAGCGGGCCAGACCTCCTCTTGGAGGCCAAGGTGAGGCAAAGGCGGAAGCACAGGCATCAGGCAGGTTCCCCTGCCCACGGGCTCAGCCTCAACTTCAATGGCGTGTGCGCTGTGCACAAAAGCACCAGCGTGGAGGACAATCTCAAGCAGACGCTGCGGCTCAGCCTGCCCAGCGTGGGGCAGCAGCCTGTCCAAGCAGCGACCACACCGAATGGCACCGGCACCGGTGGGGGCATCAGCCCGTGGGGGGTCCACCTGGAGTCTCCAGGCACCCCGTCCTCAGAGAGCGCCTGGTACTTTGGCACAGACTCGGCTGTCAGCGGCAGCAGCGGAGGGAGCGGGGCTCTGTTTGCCAGCGCCGCCTCCTACTCCTCGTTCAGCTGCAACGCCATGCAGGGCAGCTGCGAGATCAGACTGAGAGACAAGCAGCGGGCCGAGCAGCGGGACGGGCGCCACAGCTGGCACGAGGACGCCAACGCCGAGAAGCAGTTCAAGAGGAGGAGCTGCCAGATGGAGTTCGAGGAGACCATGTCAGAGGGCAGGTCCCGGGAAGACCTGGGCAAAATAGGCAAACAGTCTAGCTTTTCGGGCAGCATGGAAATTATTGAGGTGTCCTGACATTCATCCCGGGCACTTGGAGAGCAAGGGTGGGGGGATATTTAAACGGGGGACAGGTGGGGTGGGGCGGTGGGGGTGGGAGTATTTATACCCGTGTGTGTATTTTCAGTAGCACGCACGCCAAAAGGAAAAACAAAGATGAATGAATCCAAAGTCAGGAAACATCCTGGTGAATGCTTAGTGTCCCCCACCCCTGCTCCCGCCCCTTCCCTTTCCCCGCAGCCGCTTGCCTGGGGTCATGCCAGGCCCTCGCATGCAGCTCGCCCGGGCAATGGGCGACTGCCCCTTGACTGCCAGAGAACCTCGGTATAAAATCCAAGCAGGAGGGGGCAGGAATTACGGCCTTGGTGGCCGACGGGCAGTCGCAGGATAGGAGGGCGAGCTGCCCGTTCCCCCCGGACATGCTTGGCACGTGGGGGCTCCCGCAGGAGCCCAGCATCTCTCCCGTGCAGCGGGCAAGGGGCACCCGCAGTGGGAAACCACGCAGGCTCCTCGCCCTTCTTCATACCCTGGCGCACTAAGCATGCTCCCCCATGTTTCTCTGGCTAAGTATCCTAAAAATGCTGCACTAGAGCAGTCCTATACATATATAAATATATATTATATATAATATAAAAAACACACACACAAAGAAAAAGGTAAATGGTTTTACTGCGATTTTTATTGAGACGTAAATAATATTTCGATTTTTTTGTTTTGTTTTTAATTTATTGAAGCTGTTCATTCTGGCAATGATTTGCAGACAATGTGGGGCGGTACTTTCAGCTCTATTTTTACTGTGTATGGTATTTAAATCTGAAATACGAGTTTCTAAGCAATATCTGAGGCCTGTGGCTCCTTCTATAGCTTATGTCGGCGACAAGGATTTGTTTCCCCTCCCCGTTCCCTCCGGGCACAGCAAAAAGGGGACAGAAAACACTTCTGTGCACTTTTTCTAGAAACAAGCAAGCAACGAAACCGTGAAATCTTCTTAAGATACAAACTGAGCCAGAAAACTCTCATCCGGAAGCTGCTGCCGCTTCTTTTTACCTCTTTTGGTCCCCGTTTGCTGCTCCCCATCCCGGTCGTAGGTCCCTTCCCTCCCCTGGTGCCGGGTGAAGGGCTGGCCTTGCTCCGCGGAGGAGGGAGAGGCCCAAAGCGGAGGGCAGGATGCTCCCCCTCTCCGTGTCCGTGTGCGCGGGGCCGCAGCCGGCACCGCGGGCCCCAGGCTGGGCAGCTGCTGCCACGCTGGGAAAGGGCAGGTGAGGTTCGGGATGGGGGCGGAGGCGCCTTCTCCTTGGCGCCGGCGGCAGGCTCCCCCTTGCCCAGGGCTCTTGGTAAGAGCACTGGGCACCCTGTCCCTCGTGGTGCTCCCTGCCGCGCTGGCTGAGACGCCGCTTTGCGGAGCTGGAGGCCCTGGCCGGCCGCGGCGGCAGAGCACCTTTCTCCTCGTGTCTGCCTGTGCTTCCTCCCCGCCTGCCCAGCGCTGGTTTGCAAGCTCCTAGCTCAGGGTCCTGCCACCTGTGTCCTCCCAGGAGCCTTTTCTTTTCTGGATCCGCACGCCTTTCTCCTCTCCTCTTTTCCTGCTCTCCGTGTCCGTTTCTGTCTTTGAAATCAGACTACACGTGATAAAATAAATGATCTCAGGTTTAAAACTTACCACAAACAAGGGGCGCGAGGAGCTGCAATAATACAGTGACGGCCCGGTCGCTTCAGACGGCTGTTTTCCTCATCGCCTCCATCTCTCTCTTTGTGCATGTCCCAAGTCCCAGCGAGTCTCCCTGGAGGCTTATCGCTGCCTTTACGCTGGTTTCCGTGTTTGTTTTCCAAGGGGGCTGTTCAGCAAGGTGCTGGAAAGCCCTCAAGCGCTCCCCTTCGGTACCCAAGGTACACTCAAGATGGCAGAGGACGGAGGGAGGTGGCCGAGACGCTGCCTCCCGTCGCCTCTCTTGTCCTTTTTGAAGGGCGGGGGAGATTCTGCATTCATTCCTCCTCACCAAAGCCAGGCCGTCACCCAGCGTTGCGGGCAGCCTCGGGGCAGCTCCGTGTCCCTGACTGATGCGTTGCAGCAGGTCGCAGCTCCTGTGCTCCCTGCTGGGCAGCCCCGGGGGCCGTGGACGTGGAGGAGCTGGCGCGCCCAGGAGGCTGCTCACGCACGGCCGCTTTGCCAGGGCTGCTCAGCCCTTCCCTGACGGGTTTTCAGCCCTCAGCCCTGTTAGTTGCTGGCCCCCCATCAGCTTCCTCCCCTCTTCACCGCTCACAATCCCCCCCTGACCCTTTCTACCTACTGTTTGTGTTGTATCTCCATTGGAACTTGGCATTTCCCTCCCTGCTGGCCGCGAAAGGCTGGCTACGTTATTTTCTTAGCCCCCCCTTTTTATATTTCGACCAACATCGTTGTTGTTCCTTGCAGTTATTAGTCAGTGCATTGCTGAACCCTGCACACAGCGGGGAGAGCCTATGGGGGGCTGCAGGATGTGGCCGGCAGCCTCCGCGACGCGGCTTCTCCTTCCCGTCTTCTGCCAGGCCAACATGTGCCAGGGGTCGTCCCTGGCTATCACACACTGGCAGCCCGTCCTAGAGGAACTGGTGTCAAGCACAGATCAGCCCAGTCCAAATCAGGCAGCTTACTGGCAGGAGCAGCTTAGGTGCAGATGAGGGCAGTGGAGGGGGGGAACAAGGTGACTTCTTGCTGTCATTTAGTAAAAAGAGGGCAGCAGAAGGGTTCAGCCGGGTGGGAGAAGACTCAAAGATGACACTCTTTCTCCTCTGAAACCAATGAAAAAAGAAACTTTTTAAGATTCGTAGACCATAACTGTCAAGAGACATTCAGGACCCACCACTGCAACCTAGTTTTGATGTGCTTCCCATCCGTCCTCCCCCTTCACATTGGCTGTGTGCGCTAGAAGCCCTCTCATGAGGTGTATTTTAAAGCTACATCTACAAAATACCCCATGAAGGGACCACCCTGCCTGAGTGTGTGCTGCCAGTACCGACCCAAAGCCTTCAGAGTCATTGAGGGCCTCGCAGTTACCTTTAATGCGTTTTTTAAATCAAGCTCTGCCTAACAGACCACTCTGTGGTCCTGGAGAACCATGAGCTGTCGTGAGGATGGGTCTGCCAGCTGGTAGCTGCCATCATCTGCCTGCCGAGCCCTTTCAGGGACCCTCTGAGACAGGCAACCCAATCCAAAGCTTCACTGCAACCAAAACTGTCTTTCTATGTCGAGCTGACAAGGCAGCATCTACTTGTGGGCCCCATGGCAGAGCTCATGTCCAGTCTGGACAATCTCAACCATCCACCATGGCAGCTCCACAGCTCCAGCAGGGCCGGATCTTCCACCCTGTTAAGGATGGACCAAATCAGAGCTCTTGGGCAGCCTTCCCTTAGGCTGGGAAGGCCGTCCCTCCCTTTCTCCTGCCTCCGCAGCGCCAGGGCTGAGCCCACCCAGCCAGCCCCTTCTTTGCCACCTGCCTCTAGGCAGGCTGAGCAGAGTGGCGAGGAAGAGAGCCGCATGGTCACAGTCAGGTTGGCAATGCTGGGCGAGAGGCTCGAGTTGGGTGGCCCCTGGCCCTGGCGCGTTTTCCTCACTCGTGATATGTTCCTGGCCCTTCTCCCCCTCGCGCTTTGTCTCTTCGTTTCTTTGGACGTTCATCCCTCTTGCATCTGCCCCTTAGAAGATTATGCCCAAAAGAAACCCCTCTTCCCGTCCTGTTTCCGCTACCATTCTTAATACTAATGATAATAAGCTATCAGTGTTGTCATTGCAATCTATGAATGATAGATTTGAGTATTTATAATTATTATTATTATTATTATGGTTATGATTATGTACTTTTTGCTTCTTACTCTTTGTATGTTGCTCTTTGTTTCTCTGTCGTGAATAAATGCAAGGCCCCATCGCACCTTCTCTCTGCTCGCCGCTGCCCGCCTGGGGCTGGCCGGCCTGGGCCTCCTTCGGCACAGCTCCCACGCGCTCCCAGGCTGGAGGAGGCTTATACAGGGCACAGGATTTGGAGGGGGTGCTCCCTAAGGATGCATAGACTCCAAAAAATGCCAGGGAAGAGCCAGTCTCTTAACTCTTGTCATCCTCTCCGGTGACTCTGCTTCCCCATACTGGAGTCCATTCGTATTTATAAAGAGCAAGAAGCCACTCGCCCTGAGACTGGAGAATGAAATGGCGAAAGCTTAAAAGCTAGAAGCATTAGCTTGAAGGCCATCCAGCTCATGGAGTCAGCTCCCTCCAGGTCATGGTCCCCTCACCTCCTACTACCGTCAGCACCTGGAAAGTGCCCCTTGTCCCTGAGCGGCTTCTTGGTCCAGCCTTGCCAGCCGCTAGCCTCGCTCAGCCTTTGCCTCTGCGCTGGCGCCACGTTTCAGCCACCTCCCATGTGTTTTATTGGCTCGAGCGTCCTCCTGGCGCCATCTCTGCCCCAGGACCGAACCTCCTGGGGCTGATCATGGCCAGCGTCGGAGCCAGCAAGGCGGCAGAGCAGCCATGGGAGACGCGAGCAGGCTGGCCGCTGGCTCCAGGAAGAGATGGGCCGGTTGCCGCTGCTCGGGAGCAACGCTGCTCCCCTGCTTGCCAGCAGTGGCAGTGGCCGGGAGCAGCGCTGGCAAACCTGGGTGGCCTGCGGGGATGGAGCCTGGGGCTTGTGTTTTGCACGCACAGCCTGGGCTCCTTCCCCAACCTGCAGGTTCTGAGATGACTGCAAGGCAAATATTTCTCCAGGAGGAAACATCAGGGCAGGGGAAAGGAATCCTTTCTGCACTGCAGCGTGGAATGCTCCTTGTGTAACGGGCCAGCCCCACGAAGGCTCATTTTCATCGCTGGAGTTTAACACTGTCCTTCCCAAAGCAGCCAAGAAATGGCCCGTTGTCCCTGCCAGGGCTCTGGGCTGTTGCAGGTGGGCTCTTCGTCCTCGTGCTGTGTCAGACTCACCCCTGACG
>JAYECN010540788.1:0-11310 GCA_035222435.1 Microcambeva ribeirae | reverse complement strand
GTATTATATAATTATTTGCTCCCCTTTTTTTTTTTTTTTTTTTTTTTTAAAACCTTTGCACTGAGATGGGCAGGTAGAGCGTTTTTGGAAGGACCACAAGAATGGAACTTCAATTCATAAATATTTACAAACACTGTATTTCTCATTCATGCATATATGTATATTTACATATGTAAATTTTTCATATAACATAGGTGTACACTTTGACACCTTCTTCCCACAAACATAAAAGCTAATCTTTTTTTTCCCCCAATGTATAGTTATTTAGTATATGGATCATAAGAGCAACAACAAAGTTTATTTTTTTTTCTGTTGAAATATCTGAACAAAAAATGTTTTAAACCTTTCTTTTTAAAAATGCATACTTGCAAAATCACACATACTTTGCAAAACAGAAGCAGCAGAGAAGATGATCTCATACTGCTGACAAATTGTTAAAGGATCTGGTGCACTTAAAAAAAATGCCCTCTGAGGCATCCAAAATTGGAAGAATTCCCTGAAAACATTTACAAATCTAACTTAATTCTCTTTCAGTTTGCTGCTTGATGCCCTCTTTTGCATAATGTTTATGATGAAACCCATGACAAATACTTATACTGCAGAAATGCTGTGATCATTTCTTTTGAGCCCATTTTATTGACTCTGCCTCTTGTTATTCCAAAATCTTTTTGTATTTTTTCTTATCTTGCAATGCAAGGTCTTTCAGGAAGTGCTTTTCTTTTTCTCTTATATCTATAAGGATTTTGACCAGCATTCCCCAGACTTTACAAATAAGAGACAAGTAATACTGATTTGTGTTTTTAATTCTACCCCAAACAATTGACAACAATGGGTTAATAAAGAAGTCTCTTCCAATGATGCTTCCAGAATCAGTAGATAATTCATTAGTATCATGTATCTCAGGGCCTAATCAACACAACAGCTTAAGCAACATACTCAAGGGTAACACACTTTCTAAACAGAGAGAGGAAAAAGGGGAATTAGATACCCCATAAGGTCACTTCACAGGATTTAGTGTCAATCCATAAATTATATTTATGGAAGGTTAATGCAAGTCATTGATTTCACAAATCAGAAAATGTAGCTTTTTAAGCATGGCTTGAAGAATCAAAAATGCACTTTATATGATAGTCTAATTGAATTAGCATGAAAAAACCCTAACGCCTTCAAATATTTTAAGCATTTTCTTTCATTTTTACATCAAACTTAAAATATATCACACAAATGTTTGGAATTACTTAACAAAAATGTAGGTAGAGTATTTTTTCTTACCTTGTGATCATATGGATTGTATGAATGAAACAGCTGGGACAGGTCCTTTGTTCTTTGTTTTTTCTGAGAAGAAATATTAATAAATAACATTTATTAGAAAAGTTAAAGGAAAGAGACTAAAGGTTTAAAAAGCTATGTGCAGGTACAAACACATTCCTTCTTCACTTTGTTAATGCAACTGTAGATATAGAGAGTAGTGTATGCAGATTAAGGATATTAAGTATCACAGGAAATAATTAGCATATATATTAACAATGTTAAGAATAAATCCTTAATAAATAAATTCCAAACTATAACATCAATGGAATGTGAAGATAGCTCAGATTTGTTTAATTTCTGTACAATAAATCACAAATAATGTCTTGGAATACAGATAACACTTGAAAATTAGGCTTCAATCTTGCAAGGACTTGTTCAGTATTCTAGTATCTACTTGCAGTCTTGCTTTATAGTAGATTAAGTTTAAAGGAAGTTTGTTTAAAGAAGTCTCGTTATTTTTCTATTGCTTTTTATGCTAATACTCTCATTGCCTTGATTGTGGAAAATTAATAGGTGGTATGCCATTGAATGCCAAGACAAAGAAGAAAAACCTCCTTCTGTTAAGAACAAAGTTCAGAGACAAAAACTCCTTCATCCTGCTTTGAGTGAAATCCCTGAAAGACTCCAGTGATTTCAATAGGTGCTAAACAGAATGTCCCAGCTGCAACCTATGGTGGGGCACAGGGTGGACAGGAGAAAGAAAAACTTCATCTTTAATACAGGGGTGAGTCACAGATAAATTTAAAGCTTCATTATGTCAAAAATACATGTTGGCTTATCTCAAAGATCAGAAAAGTGGAGCATCCAGCCTAGAAACCGCATAAGGAAGAGACACTGACGATAATTCTTTACTGGTACTTTGTACTGTAGTTGTATTTTAGCCATCATTTCCGTGGAAGAAGTGTTCCAACTAAATGATAGGATCTTTTCATGTTTCCAGCTAAATGAGAACTAAATGGTAAAAGCTGTCAGCTGCATGACTTCAGTATGTATTTTGACTTCTGGAAGGGACTGGACAATTTAATTATATTTGATTATGCAAAAGGAACTACGTATATTCATAGAATCATTTATTTTCAATGAAATGTTCAGATGCGGCAACTTTGTCACACAAGCTCTGCCTCTAGTTATTAGCACGAATTTGTGACAGCTACTTTCTTTTGTGTCAGTAGAGGTATCAGGTAATACTACTACCTCCATGAGATCAGAAACTGTGTTTTAGTTATGACCACTAAAGAGTCAAGGAAATAATGTTTTACTTGCTGACCATCTTCAAATAAGAATGGCGAATTTTGTTTTCAATATGAGAGAGAGATTTGTTTGTTCGATAGATTCAATTACAATGAGTAATACCTACAGGGAGTTCTTTCTCTGAGTTTACTAATTGGCTTTTCTAACAGTAGCAGAACTGATACTTAAAATGCTATCTCCATTATTATAGACAGACACCCTCAGCAATACAACATACCTTTGCTAAACAAAAGATCTCCTTTATTAGAGGAACTTTGGCCCTCTAACCCATTACTACCTATTTCCAGTGGAAAAAAACACTCCAGTGAAAACATCACGTAGCCTAACTCAAATTCTATCACATTATAATGGCCTCTTTCCTGTTAGTTATGCACACTGGAAGTACTTAAAATATTATAAAAGATATTTGGAGAAATACCATGATAACTTGAAAAAAGACAGGAAAATGATTATTAAATGATTATTTAAAAGATTACTTGAAAAAAAATCAATTATAACTATGCAAGAAGCAGACAAAAATATTTAAATTTGGGCTCTGGATACCAAACTTTCCAGGAAAAATAGAGTATCCAGAAAAAAGTATAATTCTATTTGTTCTTAGTGATGATCATTTCCCTTATTTCCCTCTCCTGTACATCTTGATTGCTCAAAAAATACTTTTGATTTGTGAAAGCAATTGATTTTTGATATCGCTGAGTTCATGAAAGACAGCAAAATGCAATGCAACTGCTGTGGAGATGCCTACAAAGACATCCTCCTGGAAAAACTCCTAGGATACCTGTATGCTCAGCTGATCTAAATCCAAACAGCACCTGACTGCTTTGTGGGAACTGAACACACTGACACAGAAATGTTTTAAACACAGCGACGGCTGCCATGTCTTTCTAGAACATTGAATCCAGCATAATTCAAATCTCTAACAAACAGAAATAAAAACAATATTTCAAACAGAACATGGAATTTATTCTGGCAAAGAGCAATCCCTTCAATTCCTATAACAGGAATTCCTAGAAAAGGAAATCTGCTTTTAGCCTGAGCTCTGACTTGCCGAGCATTTCCATGCGTCTCCCCGCCCGCTCTCCTCGAGGTACCTTCTGACTCCAATTTCTCCTTCCTCACCTCGTATGAACCACTACTCCTCTTTCATTCCCTCTCTTGACCATCATCAAAATACAGCTCTTACACCTGTCTTCCTGCTCTTCCCTTTAGTGTTCTGGTTCCCTAGTCCTTTACAATGCTGTCTAGATCTCATGGCAAGAAGCCGCTTAATAAAATCCTCTGAACTTCTGCAAATGCACCGTGCTGTCACCATGGTCCAGGTACCCCAGCAGAGCAGTATTGCTCTTGAATGGTCTCACAGAATTTCACAGGATATATTTGCATTTTATATCTTACAGGAAAAAAAAAAAAAAAAAAAAAAAAAAGAGAGAGAGAGAGAGAAACTTCCCAAAGTTACCATACAAATGGCCACAGGAATTTCACAATTTCAGTAGTTCTCTCAGCCTTACTACGTATTGATGCAGTGTATGTCCAGTGACCACAGGACACTTCCTCAACCTGAAATACTCTTGGCAGAGGGCTACTGGCAATATCCATCTGGCTGCATTTTTGGTGCAAAAGCAGTTGACATATTGACCCAAAGCACTGGCCCAAAGACTTCTCCAGCCCACAGACTTTTCCTCTGAAACCTTTTTCCAGTATCAGTTTTCCAGGAGTCATTTGCTGCTTGAGACAAGTCTGTTTCAGGAGCACAGATTTTCTTGGGTTATGAGCTCCTGATGACTCAGTCATGGACTGATTTAAATTCTAAGCACTTAAAGGAACAACCGTAGGGAGCTGAGGCAAACTCCATTTGCCTTTTCGACCTTAGATACGCACAGATATTCAGACACTATGATAATGAGGGCCATTTAAGAGCAAATGCATGTGCCTATGCAAGCAATTCTTCATTTTTCTGTTTCAATAAGTTTTTAAAATGTCACATTAGATACAGCAGTTGCATCAGAAATATATTGTACTGCTGTGTTTAATTGGAAAATCATGTAAAACCCTGGTGAAGAATAGATGAAAGTGCTGCTGCAGGATTGAGTTAAATACTGTAAAATCACGTATGTTATGCAGAAGTATGCCAAGATGGAAAGGCTTTCCTATGTAAAGCAAAGCTATTGTAAGAAAAAAAATATATTATTTCAAGCTTGTTACTATGCTAAAGTACAATGAAGTAATTACATCAAAGGAATCAAACACTTCTCTAAAGACAGGTAGTGCTGAACATGCAGTTATAAAACTAACAAGAACCGCAAATCAATGGGAAATAATAATCTTTCTTATGACAACATATATAGGCAATGACACTAATTTCAGCTTTTTTTTTTTCTATAAGCTTGTGTGCGATTAATACATACTTGGTTCTAAGTATGTTATTTCTACATGTTATCTGGTGGCTTAGATTTTTGGAGGTCTTCATCTATTCAGATTTTAAAGGGTTATTGGTCATATAAAATGCAAGAGTATGCTTAAAGTATAATAGCAACAAAGGAAAGATCCTTTTAATACCATTCATAGTTAAAAACCAATAGAGCAAAGAGTTAGCGAGCTTGGAGTTTTTACTTTTTCATGTACATAGATTTTTAGCAATAGTGACAGAATATATATTTTCTTATTCTATTTTTGATCAGGAAATATCACTTAAAGAGCAAATAGGCAGAATACTAAAAAAAAAAAAAAAAGTATAGGATGAGTCTCAAACTGTTTTAAATATTCTGGACACAGCAGGTAACTCCACAGAATTTTGAGTTGACTACATTGGAAAAATAAAGCTGTACTTAAATTATTACAAATGACTGTTGCATATAGTTGTGTGAAAGCAGAATAAAGTGAGGATGTCCTGACACCATATTTTTATAATGAAAAAGCACTTTACAAAAATAATCCTTGAAATGCAGTAAGTCTACTGATTATTAAACATGATACAGTCACAGAGATACATGGTGCTTTTCTCATGAACCTTCCCTTCTTACACAGGTGTAACTATCTGTTTTTCAGATGATATTATTATTGCCTCACTTGTTCATATTTATTTTAAGCATGGTATACTAGGTCTACTATATTTGTTGTAAGAATTACAATATTCTTGCAAGGCCTTTATCACAGGTTACTTAGAAGTATATAACAGAAATGCAATATTCTCAGTTTTTCTCTTGGGATAAATGAGCAAAGATCAATCTCCAATATGAAGTTATCACTAGGTTTCCTTTAGATTTAACGTTCAGTTTTAACACCGATTTTTCTACCTTCACGGTTCTTAGTAATTCCAATACCACTAAAGATCTGGAGACTCTGCCAGTGCTGCTGCTGACGTCGGCCCCCCTGTATCCTTGGTAAAGTTGTCCTGCTTTTGTCTTTCTGCTTCTGTCATTTACAATCTCTCCAGTATATTTCCATACAAATGTTCCTCTTTTCTCTCATGATCACAGTGAATAGGAACATGTGTCATGGCAACCGGATAAATGACAAATTTCAGTTCTCTTCCCTAACCTTCTATTTTCTCTCAATTGTTCTCTTTTACATAGTACTGATCAGGATTAAAATGAACTGTTATTTTACCTCAGGAACTTGATTTAATTTAGAAGTTAAAAAACACCTGACACACTTAAGCATACTAACAAGAAAAACCAGCATTTGTTTTTTTTATTTTTTCAAATAGGCTTGGGAAAACAATCTGTTTGCATAGTATATAATGGTTTAGATAATTTATAGTTTCAACCAAGTTAAACTTTGTGGGCTATGGTAGAATTTAACTATAATATGAATTAAACACACATGGGAAGTTATGTATAAATATTTCTTCTAACTTGTAATTTCTAGAAACCTCACTTACGGTCCAAGATCCAACAGAAATAGCAAATAAAAACAAAAAGGACAAATAAAGAAAAAAAGCAGGATTCAGTTCATGAAACATTAGTGGAAAGAACACAGCTATGGTGGGATATTATAGCAGAACACTATTACACGTACACAGGTAATCATCTTGATCATGCAAATACAATTGTTGGCTAATGTCTTCCAGGCACCAAGTCAAATAGAATTTTAACAAAAGATGTTGGGAGAAGGAAGTGCTTTCTAAGCATTTTCCTGGCTTTCTTCTATTAATGAAAGTGTAGAAAGTTCCTTGTGCAATAGACACCTCTCTTGCAAGAGCAAACATGGATGTAGGAACTCTGTTCTCAGAAAGGAGCTCCAACATCTTTTGTGTTATGGCATTCTCCAACTTTGATAATTTGATTTTTCTGTGGCACAATGAAGCTGTATCTTTATTTTTCCTGTGTTTCACACTTACAAATCCCTTTGGCAGTTCCAAACTCCAAAAGTTTATAGTACTGAATGAAGTTTGAGGCTGCTTGGGATGCCCTACCAAAGGACATTGATTGGCCTAACTTAAACCTGCAGACATTTATTTCACAAAATAACATAGAAAGATGTAGAAACTACTCTAACCAAGATACACTTAAATCTCTTGCTTGGAGATTCACATCATAAGACCTTAAATCTTTGCACCTATTACCACTCTACAGATATGAGCCAAGCCACTGAAACAGCCAAGTTCTCAAAGCTTACACATTGCCTTTTGTTCTGCAAAAGCATTTTTAAAATATAATCAGAAACCAGTGAGCCATTCTCTTCAACCCTGAGTTATGCAGTGCATCACCCCCTTAGAAATGAGCCTGAAAAATGTTGTGCCCCAGTCACATTCCTTGATAAAATTGTTACTGTTTATTATGCTTGTGTACCTATGCCTTGTGAGGTCTGAAAGGGCAGAAGTGACAAGGAAGGCTTGGCAAGTTTCCTACTCCTTATAGCTGATTTATTTCTACTGATATTTCTCCTGTCTTTCTGATCACACATCCATAATGAAGCACAAAAAACCCTTTGGGGGCTACTTTTTCTGACCTAACTTATCTGAATTACTATGTTAAAAATAAACTTACTGTTTTGGTTTCTACCTACTGACATACATGCATTTCATTATTTATCGTGGTGTGAGAGAATACTCAGAGAAAAATTGAGAATTTTTTTGTTTTTCGTGAGCCCATAATTTTTTTTTTTCCAGAAAGAAAAATACATGAAATCTCTATAGATCTTTACAAATCAAATTAATCTAGCAGCTTACCACAAATATTAAAATGCCTTCATGATTATGGTAGCACAAATAGTTATAGCTAAGTCTGATTTGATTTTAGGTAGAGAACCTTATGTATGAAAAACACAAATGGTCACAAAAAACAACATAGGATCTTCATAAGAGCAGCAGTCAACCTCTCTGAAAATTTCTGGAAGGATCCATCTTCAATTAAAATAAGGGCAATGGAATTTCCTTCTTATTTCACATATAATCTCAGCTATTTAGTTCAGGCTTTTCTATCTCATATATTTTTGCAAATCTTACTGAATCCTACCGCTTCTGGCATATAGGTTAAGACTAATGTTTGTTATTTCTATTCTTTTTCATAATGAAATCTGCCTCTTCGCAGAGGATAAGCTATGTAAAACTTACTCTGAAGATTTTCGTGAAGTGCTTTGTTTCAGAAAAAGCCTCATTGGTTTCCACGGACCTTAAATTTTAGCTGCCTTTACTGAGTGTAGTTTGTAGAGAATACTCTGTCTCACCTCTTCTAGATCATTATGCCTCACATTCATTCTCAAATTTTGATTACATACCTTAGCTTGTTTGAAGCAGGTACTTTCTAAAGATGTCACTGTACAGGAAGACTTTCTATTTCCACTCAAAAAGATTTTTCAGATTAAAGGTGTCTGACAGTAGCAGACTTTTCAATATTAGTGAATATCGGATACACTCTGAATTAGACCAATGCTGAGTCAGAAATGAAGGCTAGATTGGCTTTGAAAATATATTCAAACATATATTGCACCCAGATTTGCAATAAAAGACAAAACTGAATAAATTGCAAACTACATTTTATTATTGAAGTGTTACTGGCACGCATGTTATCTAAGCCCAGGACTGAGCTGGCTATTACCTCCTGCTCCCTGATTTCAATTCTCCAGCAGTTTCAAATTCCGCATGGATTTTTAGCAGGCTGAACTGAGACGCACGGGCAAGAGCCAAAAGAGCAGAAGACAGGATTGTCAAAGGCAGATAAGTTCAGGAAAGGGTCACTGAGAACCTACCGTCAGGAAACTTCAGTGTCACCCTTTTCTATCAAATGTAACATGATTTGCAAATGATGGACAAACTTAGTCACCTCCGTGACATGAAACAAATATAACCAAATTCACATTAAGAAGTTTCTGCATGGACTGCAGGTTTAAAAAAACATAAGAGAAATATATATATATATTTTTAAATACATTTACTGGACTTAAAATAAACTGGACTTAAATAATGGCCAAGTGTATTCCTAGAGTCTAAAATAACAGTTATGGGTAGACACAAAGCTAATACAGTTAACCAAAATCTGCTTATGCTGCACAATAAAGGTATTTAAATAGTAAAGCTTAACTCATTTCAGTAATGTTGTTAATATCAGACCTGGATAGATTCTTAATTTGTTACCTGTTTTAAGTCACAAGCTATTAAATCTAAACTATGCTCTCACTTGAAGCTCAGAGCTGCCAAAACACAGAGATTTTACTGAAGCAAATAGATGTTATTGTTATGATGCATACATCCAGTTGCAGGAATTATGGAAAGCCATCTCTAATGACTTGGAAAGGTAGCATGTGAAAGGAAGGATAAGCCCTGGAGCCTGCACTCCTGCTGAATTTGCAAGAACTGAAACACCCAGGACAAGAGGAGCCAGCTGAATTTGCCCAAGGCATCAAGGGCAGGTGGTGCCACTTGGACCACATGCACGAGGGGGATAACAGCTGCTTGTGGATGACGACTGAAGGACACAATCCCACCTAACTGAACCAAGATCCCTCTGAGGGACTTTCCAAACACCTGCCTTGAAGCACCTGGTGTGATGCTCTGCACCAAGCTGGCAGCTTGGGTCAACCTTCTACCCGCTCCGCTCAAGCAGGTGACCAGGAACTGTGTGAGGGAGCTAGGAGAATGGATAAATAAATGTGTTATGTAAAAAGTGATTTGCTTTTAGCAAAAACAGCTTAATTTTATTATTAATAGCAGCTTAATGAATAAAAGGTGTTCAAAGAAATTTTGGTTGCATCTTCCTTTTCCTCAAATCCTCTCTCAGGGAAGAGGGAATGCAAAAGACATTCCATGTACTTTCTGTAATACTCTGAGCTGCAGATCCAGATCAGCACCCATGGTCATACTCACTGGCAAAAGAGAAAGATGCTCAGAAAGATTTCCAGCTTTCAGTGTCCTCATGACATCTGTTTTACAGCTCCAATCTGTGTAATTAACAGCACGTGCTTGTGTGTATTCACACAGTTTGCAGTGTAACTACAATTATCTTTTAAAGAACAAAATTATAAAATTATTTGGGAAATGCAGAAAAATGACATATTTTTTTGCCTTTTTTAATAAGCAAAATGGTAGAGAACAGGTGATAAACCATAAAAAGCATACAAAAAAGAATATGTCCAGAAACCACTGAAGTTTTGGTTTCAAAAAACTACGTTTCTATTTTTGACTTCTTAATTCTTGTGAGAAAAAGAATTATACTGAAAGGAGAAATTTACCTGAGATGTTGATACTATTTAAGCTTCCTTGCTGAAATCTCATAATCCAGCAACATTCCAGGATGGACTAAAAGGTGAAAGGAGGATGGAAAACGAATGTTCATGAGCATGGAAAACGAGCACTCGTGGAGGGATGACAGATCTCACAGAATTACACTTTCATAAAAGCAATTTTTTATATTGGATAGACAGTCAACATGTGTACTGTATTTGCAAGCAGCAACCTGCACAACTAAACCACATTCACAGTGTTTCATAATTCTTGCAGAATCTTTAAGCATTTTCGGTTTGACAGTGGTATTTAGGAAGAATGTTGCCTCTGCCTCTTCTTCTATATATTCTCTGTGTTTTATTTTCCAGGATCTGGTTATTTCTTTTTCTTAAGAAAATGCCTTTGTCTGAATCTTTAATGGCCCATTTACTTTGAAATACTCAAATTTTTGAGCTGAATTTGTACAAAGGTTATGAGGACGTTATTGGCAATTTTCATTCTAATTAGTTTCTGCAGTAAGAACAAAGCTGAACGCAGGAGTGGAATACCAATTTGGGCTTCCCAGGTATTTTTTTCCAGTCTAGCTTTGAATTTTGACTTGCTTTTTCAAGCAGGACAGTCATACTCCTCAAAAGTCTAAGACTCCCATTCTACTGGGAGGCTGAACTACACCAAGGCAGGATTTGAGAGACAAGGCTCCTGGCACTACAGTCAAAACATTCTTGTCCCTTCCCATTAGTCTGACTCCGCACAGTCCAGACTGTGGAATTTAACTCATTCTTGCAATTCCGCTGCGAGCTGATTTCACAGCAACTCCATGGCCAGATCATTCAGAGCTCTCGGAAACAATCTGACTGGCAGGGAACATGGAGAAGGTGGATGCGGCACTATGCCATCTAGATAGATAATCATCTCTCAGCACAGTAAGTACTATTCCTAGAAGCGGTAAAAACAGCAGCAGCTTTAAATGATACAGGAACTTAAGGAAAAATTTATTGACAGTGAGGGGGGCAGAGCACTGGAACAGGCTGCCCAGAGAGGTTGTGGAGTCTCCTTCTCTGGAGATCTTCCAAACCCGCTTGGACGCA
>JAYECN010540777.1:0-10000 GCA_035222435.1 Microcambeva ribeirae | reverse complement strand
TTTTTTTTTTTTTTTTTAAGGCTAATGAGAAAATATGAGAAAATACTGGGAAGCAAAGGGAAGAGGAGAAAAGAAATTTCCCCACATTTTATATTCAAAATTATGGAATAAACACTCAGTGCTCAAGAGCTATCTACATTAAGTAATACCAGGTAATTACAAGTGTCCGAGCACATATGTTGAAACAAGAGCCCAGTAAACTGGCCTGATCATGTCTGTGGCCAGTGGAAGGGAAAAATCTAGCTGGTTAAACCACTAGCATTTTTATTATTATTTGACCATATGAAAGTGTGAGAGAAAGAAGAAAAACTTTTGTTAAGTTGTACTAGTTCTACTGTGATTAACATCTGTTTTGAATTCTGAAACTGGAGAGTTTTCAATCTGGTCTGTATTTAAGGCAGTATCTATTACTGAAAAATGGGCTCTTAGCTCACTATGGCTCACTCAGAAATGATAAAGGAAAATTTAATTTTTAAAATAGAAAAGCAAAGTGCATCAGTACGCTTTACTAAGTAGGGACTTTAGGAAAATATATGCAAGAGTGGAGGAAAAAGTCCCAGAATGGGCACCTAAGCAATGACCCAATCTCAGATGACTACAATTTTGACACATAATAAAGACTTTCCTGAAACATTCTTCCATTATTAGCACTTAAATTAGCTTCATTGTGAAACAGTAATTAAACAGCAGGGGAGATTCACTGTCTTAGCCTTTTATTCTTGATTCTAATTTACATGATTAAATTCTAACTTATTCGCTGATTACCTTCTTGTTTAACATGCCTTAGGTTCTCATGTTTTTTCTTTTTGCCCTTGCTTCTTTTTCTGGATGCAACAGCTTTTGCTCTCACCAATCCACAATTTTCAGCATGCTTATGCATATTACTCTGTCAGCATAATGAAGCATAAATATATGAATCAATATCAATTTATGTAAGCAGTTTAATACAAAAAATACATATACATATATACACACACACACACACACACACACACACACACACAGTTCTGACGAGCACATTTTGGAACGCTAAGTGAAAGTCTTAGTTAACTTCCTTAAACTCCTGAAGATCTGCACAGGATATATACTGAAATTGTGCTTTAAAGGAACACTAATACTTGATGGGTATAAAATAATACGTATTATCTAATTCACAGATAAGCCACATGGTCTTACACATAAAATGTAAAAAGGGTTGCACTGGCTTTTGAAGTTAAACAGTTTACTTTTATAGTTAATCCAAAAACAGTGATACTTTCACATAGTATGTGATTTTAACACGAGCAGTAGTTTCATTCTTTCTTTGCTGAACTGGTCCTGGAACTCATCCCTTCAATTAGCTCTCCAAGCACTTCTGTTTGGGTTAAAATTTATACCTTTACACTGTGTTTGAGTTTGTTCTGAGCAGGCTATTGTACTAAACACTAGTAACTCCAACACTGCATTGTAGAAACAGGCAGCACCCCGGAAAATACCACCTGACAGATACTTTCTACCTTGAAGGGGAAAAAATACAATGCCACTAATATAAGGCTTGGGAAAAAAAAAAAAAAAAGAAACTGCTGCTGGCTTAGCACTAAGAGCTTAACATTCTAGCCAGTACCCTGCTTTTTATCTTCAGTACGTGATATGTAGTACTTAACTAAAGACAACTCCACTGAGATTCCTTAAAAGGAAGCATCTTACCCAGCGTGAATAGCCCCTACCACATTTAGGGCATTCATAAACTGGAGGTTTAAAACTGGAATCGTGGTGCTTCCTGAAGTGCACAGTGAGAAGCTGCTTGCGCCGAAAGCTTTTGCTGCAGCACAAGCAAGTGAAGGGCTTCTCACCAGTATGGGTTCGTTTATGGACAACTAAGTGTCGTTCCTGAAATGACAACAAAGTACATGCAACGTAACTACCTAACTTGGTGACATGTTCAAAAAACACACACAGAAGTACAAGGATGTTCCATAGGCTCCTTAATAATCCTTCAAGCCAAGAAATGCCAAATAATATGTTAGGAGTATGACTAGGAGTAGGTCAGAAGAGTTTTTCCTCCTTTGTTAATGTTAGCAAACAAGATAATCAGGACCAAAGGTAGCAATAAGATCAAATATACACTTTTTTTTTTTTTTTCAGGTCTGCAATAAAATGAAATTTTCTTCTATAAAAGTGAGAGTAAGCACAGAATCATGAACTCTCCATTTTGAGTGTTTTGAGAGCTCTTAGCATCTCTTCTCTCCACTTTCTTTTTGAAACTCCACTCCAGTTGAGCTGCTATGCCTGTGACCTTGCAGTAATCCCGTGTTGAAATCCAATCATTTCTCAAAATTTGGAAACAGTAATATTCCAAATATGTTCATAACACTTTTTTCTTTAATAAAAAAAATTTAGTTCAGACTGCATTCTACGACACTGCTGAAATGTGTACTTACAAGTAATTTGTTCTCATCAAAACATCAGCAAAAATGATTGCTCTTACTTACACTCCTTAACAGTTCACGTACAAAGATGTATCTGATAGCTTTAGACTTTTTTTGCACTCCGATTTTACTGTTTTTTTTTTCCATCAACCATTTATCTTGCAAATAAATATAACTACAGTATTTTAGTAAGACTGCAGTAACAAAAGCTTTTATCTTTTTAAGGTAAATATATCCCCAAAGCTAACCATATCCTACCAAAGCCCCCGTTCAATGAGCAATCATTTCGCAATTACATACCTGCTTGCATGCATAGCTGCACTGATCACATTTGAACCTTTTCTCATTTCTGTGAGTCTTCTTGTGCTGAGTAAGAGCATAGCGCTCATGAAAAACAGCTTCACAGTAACTGCATTTAATTGCCACTGCCATGTAGGAATGCAGATTTCGCAAGTGCACACCTGAACAGTTAGTAAAAGCAATTAATTTTAATGATAAGCTGTGGATTTCCACAGTTCTGCATAAGTGTTTGATTGTGTCTGAGTATGTGCATATGTGGTAGAGCAAACACAGAAAAGAACTTTCTATGTTCCTTATAGGGGCAAAACCATACAGAAAACATACTATTGAACTCATCCCCAGAAAGCATGGGATTTGGTGCTCTCAAGTCTCAAACAGCCAGTTTTTCAATGCAATTTGACTAACTAAAGACACTTTACTAAAGACACAATTATTATTGTAAGTAATACAAGACACTGACTTTCCAGGAAAATTTAACACTCTATAAGCCTAAGCCTCACCAATTTCCAGAAATCAAACCCTTTTGGAAATGATAATAGGCGCTTGCTTTTACCTACAAACACAAATAAACACTACCTAAAGTAGTATTTACAATAATAAAATCATAAATGGAAAAAAGAAGAAATGGTATATATAAATAATAATTGTACTTCCTGTTTCAAATACTAATATATTCCAAAAGGAACTTCATTTGAAAATACAAATAGATGCAAAAGGCACCTAAAAGCCTTTTTGTTTAAAAAAAAAAAAAAAAAAAAAAAAAGAGCATATTCTATCAATTCTATCACTTGTGACTGTTACAGAACCTTAAAAATTATTTTTGGTACTGATCTAATAAAATTTAGAATTTTAAGGATTTTCCAGGGAATTGATGAAGTATAACTAACTTTAATTTTAAGTCTAAATAATTCTAATTTTACTAAGTAATGCAATTTCATGTACTGTTCTAAATTACAAAGATGATGTGCTCAGCAACCAATAAAAGCAGAAAAATTCAAATTAAAAACCTTTGTATAAGCAAAAACATACATATACTAAAACTTTCCATTTATTTTAGTTTCTCACATTGCTACATGGGTATTTGTATATTGGCTAGACCCGAGAATCAAAATAGCTCCATGCAGATTTGCTCTGTTTTCTGCAGCTTTAAGAATAAATTCGGCAATACATTAATGTAGCTTTTTGTGAGGAACCTCCACACTGCAAGAGAAGGTCACAATGCAACAGGTATTGAGTAAAAGAAAGCTAAAATTCATTTTAGACATTAAAAAAAAGCATCAACCACAAGATGTCACCACATCTCCTTGCAGAAAGGAGTTACATTTAAATCAATAAATATGTTTTCTCTTGAGATATTCTGCAATGATACAAAGTCAGTATAAGCAATAAAAATCAGATATAACTTTCTATTTATTTCTAATTTCATTTTCTTTCTTTCTTTTTTTTTTTTTTTCTTTAAACTTACCCAGATCACTTTTTCTTGCAATAAATGTGCTACAATGTGGACACTGGTATTTTGGCACATTTTCACCGTGCTTTTGTAATATATGGATTTTCATGGTACCACTTTGAGTGAATCTGGCCTGGCAAATGTAACATTCATATGGCTTTTCACCTGTGAAAATCAAAAAACAGTATAGACTTTGAAGCACTTGCCTCCAGAACTTTATAAATACAAAATTCCCACAGACAGACATTAACAGCATCAATCATCAGGGCCACCAAAATCCTCCTGGTAGCAGGCAATGCACAAAAGGCTCAACAAGTTTACGTGGCTGGTTATCCTGCAAGATCTTGGGACTGCAGTAGCTGTGCAACAAACTGACAAAAGCATAAAGCTATTAATGTAATCCTAAATTATTAATCACAATTTGTTTTAACAATCATTTATTCTGTCTTGAATACTTCATATAAAATACTGATGGTCAAATGTACAAGAAGAGTTGAAGAGCTGTAAACTTCGTGCAATTAAGAAAAATGATGCAACATAAGCCACTGATAAGGGGGAAAGGTAAGCTCTTTTCTTACCTTTCTTCCCAAAAATGTTTCCCATGTTTTTATTCAAAATCATAAATGGATAACTGCTTTTCAGCAATTACATTTCTGAGTCTGAAATTAGGTCACTGTAACTGGTAAACCTACAAATTTTAAAACCCTAGATGGCACATAGGATGGCTTACGTCAAGAAGTCCTACCTGAATGGGTTACCATGTGTCTTTTCAGTTTGTATGTGTCTTTGCTTGCATAACTGCAAAGGTAACAGGCGTAAGGGCGCTCCCCTGTGTGTGAACGAATGTGTCGCTTCAATTTGCTTGCCTATCGTAAAAATAAGACATTTTCTGCAATAAAATTCATATTACAAAAGCACAATCTATGAAAATGCATGCACTTTTACAAAGTAATTCTGCTGCAATTTAAAATATTATTTCAAACGCAGAATTAGTCCCTCCCCAATTTTCCTGTACAATCAGATTTTTGTGGGTTTAGTTAGGTAAAACCTGTCTTCCCTTCCCCCCCTCCCCCCCCCCGATTTCTTCTTTCCATCCCTAACACTGACATCAAGAAAAGGAGAAACTTCGTAACGAGAAAATAAAGGCTAGAATTTCTAAATCAGCAAAACTGGATTCCCACCACCTTCAGGCTACTTTGATAAGGCAAATGTAAAATGCTTTGAAAATACTCAGGAAAAATAAATGAAAGTCAGAACTCACTAATCAAAGCATTTATTCATCTCCAAGTCCAAGGGAAGCAATCTCATTACAAAAGTTTAATTCACTTTATAGTTATATACTGTTCCTATGATATGTTCTACACAAATACTTCAAGTATGCAACCTAAAATCAGGATTTCCTAATGTGGAATTCCTCCACTGATAAACATACTAAACAAACATGAATACATTATCTAGCAGCAGTTTTAGTACATTTTAAAAGCCCCTATTATTTTTAAAAGCTAAATAAATACACAAATAGTAATTTCAAGTAATTCATTTATAAATATTACTATACAGACAAAGTATGGAGTCAAGGAATCCAGACTACTTTTTCCTCTCCTGAGGGGAGACAGGGAGGAAAAAATCTGCATAAAAATGAGGTGTGCCTTCATAAACTTTTATTTATCTGATATCATACACTAATTCTGCAATAATGTACTAGAATAATGGAATTCAATACTTCAGTGCAGTCCAAAGGCCATTTGAGGATCCTTGGCCTTCACCTTAAGGCTACTGTATGTGTGGATTACTGGTTCCTGGGATGCTGTGGAGCTCCCTGCTTCATCTCTGATACTCTGTGGTCCTCCTTCCAAGTATGAAGGTATTGCAGACACCATAAGCTTGGCCATTCCTCTCAACTCAGCAAAAACATTCATCCACATCACCATGGAGACTTTCAGCAGTACAAACTAAGCAAGCTAAATATTAATAACGTAGCCTGACAACTGTCAATACCTCCGTAATTTACCGGCCTGATCTCTGATATAAACTTGACAATAAACAAGGGCAATATAGACAGCATAATACGTACACAGGTAGATCCCCATCTAGCAAAAACATTCTTAAAGCACAGTATATTGAAATCTTAGTATCTGAAAGTATACAAGGCTTCCCAAAAGATGAAGTAATGCTGCACTTACTTCTACACTAGAATATTTACATACTGAACACTTGAAAGGTTTTTCTAAAGTATGCTTGTAACGTCTGTGTCTTGCAAGCTCACCACTGGTCACAAATGCCATATCACAATCACAGCACTTATATGGTCTGGTCCCTGTAAGAATACACCAAACCTTAGTTTTTCTTCAATAAAATACACACCAGTGTTTCTTTTTTTTTTTTTTTTTTTTTCTGCCTTAAATAAACATGCACAATTTTTTTTACATATGTAATGATTTTTGAGAACTCTTTTTATAGACAATAAATACACACCTTAGATTTATTATAAATATGGGGTCTAACAAATTGCTCTAATTTAGCTTAATAGCAAAATAATAAAAAAAGAAAGAAAAACAGAAATAGGACACATCATATATCTAGGAATCAGAACCAAACGAAGTCTAAGTTCAGTTGGAAAATGTGTAATGATACCTAACAAGATAAATACATTCATATACAGAAACTTAGTAACTGCAGACCACATGCTTTCGGTGTGAAACTCTCGGTGAAATCAGTGAAAATTCTGAGCAAAGAATAACTGAATATGACCTTTAAGACAAATTTACCTATTAAATTTTGCAGACAGTATGTAAATATAAAGTGCTACCTGTATGAGCATTCACATGGTTACGCAGGAGAGTAGCTGTACGAAAAGCCTTAAGGCAGAGGTGACACACGTGAGGTTTTTCATCAGAATGGGTTTTCACGTGACGGTTAAGACTTGATATTCTGAGTGAGGTGAATGGGCACAAATCACAGTTGAAAACTGCGGTGAAAATAAAGACACGTTTAGATCATATGAGCCACAAAATAATGACTTGACTTTTACAAAAATAGCACCAATTTCAATATAGTTCCTCTAGTCTGGATGAAACTGTTTCACACTTTTGCAATACCTTTAATAGAAGGACTTCAAAATACATTACAAAAAAGTTGAGTTGTCAGACAAGAATTATAGCTATTTAAGACTGAAAAGATTCATCCAAAAATAGTTCAATGAGTGATAAAGCTTAGAATCTAATCCCTAGAAACCTAACTCCTAGTCTAGTTCTCACCTCCTTCTTCTCATGATGGTATTAACACTTGGCTCAAGGTCCCTTTGCAAGACTCTTCCTTAAGTCAACTGTGTTATAAGTATTAAGTTTGTTCAAAAAACACAAAAGTGCAGATTAAGACATCATGAGCTTTCTCGTAGGTTTGAATCCATAAAATAAAACTTATTATGATTTGTATTTTATTAAAAGTTATAAAATCATTAGTTGAATTTGAGGAAAGATAGATCAATTCCTTGAAGAGGTCAAGGAAGAAAGTTATGATCCTTCCTGGATTACATAGCATTTCCAAACTCCTATCACAGTGATAATAAATTTCTGACAGTAATAAAGAAGAAATATGACAGACTTCTAGTTTTGAAGAAGATCCAGAACTGCCAAATGGCAAATACTTTCATATATGAAGAGCCCTTCCAGTACAGCCATCTCAGCTCCCAAGTGCACTTTCTGTAATAATTTTCATGCTGAGATCAAAATGTATTTTATTCAATGCTTCACAGCACAGAAATGTGGAGCTGAAATTCCACTTCAATAACAGCAAACAAAAACACTTTATTGCTATTTACCTATTATGTATTCATGCCCACAGAATAGTTAGCTTTGTTAGAGCTGCTCAAATGTTCCCTATAAACACAGGCTAAAACAAGGGATATTAACAATTGCTACAACATCCTTATTTTAATCAATCTTGTCCAGCATATCTTATTTTTAGATTTTGACACATGCATTCATAGACTGAACTCTACCGATGCCTAGATTCAACTCTACTGATGCCACCCAACTTTTATAGTACACACAGTTTTTTGAGAAAGTTGTACTTCCATTCCCTTCTAAATGAACCTTAATTTCTGCAATATACTTCTATGTTTCTTAAATCACCTATTTTCAGTCACTGTTACTTAGATTCTGGTAGACGCCCTGATGATCAATATTTACCTACCACTTTCTCAGCCTGTAGCTTGGAACCATTCTAAGCTCATCCACAATCCTTACATGGACATTTTGAAACAGGATGAAGGGACTATGAAAGACTAAGTACTTTTTTAGGTTTATTCAAAGGCATTTATATACATTATTGACATTGAAAGCTCCCTGAAGGTTTCAAGTATTGCATACTGTTTAAAAGATCATTAATTTCTAAATGCTACCCAAAATCTCTCTCCTGAGACTACACAGATGACATCAAACAATGATATCTTACTCATTAAGGGCTGAAGGCATTATCCCTTCTTAAAAATTTCCATAAAAATGAGATTTAACCTAACCCAAACCTAAAAACTGTGAAAGTTTCCTATGTCATTTCAACTTCACTTCCAAATCTAATCTAAAATATGTTATCTAAAAAGGAACTACAACTAGCCCCATTTTTACCTTTTTTCTGATATGAAGTGCTAATTTCAGATTTTAGAGATTTGGGATTTTTGGTAAAAGCTTGTTCTGTTGGAGTTGCATATTCCTGTTCTTTATTGTATGAAACCAACAAATCACCACTGGCTTTACTGTTCAGGCTCTTTGCTTCCTCAACACCAAAAAGTTCCTTTTCTGCTCCTTCTTCACATGGGGTTAATGGCTGGACCTTATTTTCAAGTGCAATGACATGTTTATCGGTGTCAAGCTACTTAGAAAAGAAAAAAGAAAAAAAGGGTTAAAACTCTCCTAATCAAAAGAAGTTAGTAATGACAAAGAAACCAAGCCACCAATAAGAAGCTACCAACACACTTAAATTTCCAGCATAAATGCGATGGACAGCATTGCAGTAAAAGTTTGCATTTAATGTGCAGCAACGTAAACAGAAGACGAGCAATTTTTAAAATTGAGTCCTGGAGTCTTCAAAATTTTATATCAAAAATTTAGATCAAAATTTTAGAGCATCTTTTTTAGACTACAGCACTCAAAACACATAAACTTAAATCCTGAAATATATTTTAAGTTTTAAAAATGTAATTCCAGTATGTTTACCTTTTAAAAGGAAAGGCCAAAGAAAATATTATTATTTTTAAATCTTTAATTTAAAAATAATAATAATAATAAAGGACTTGGACAGTGAGCTTGTAGTGTTTGTGTTGTTCTTGGTCATTAGGCAATTAATAAGGTCCTGAGATTTTTGGCGTCAGATAAATTTAAAAATCATATCTCTGAAAATACAGAGTAGGATAAGAGTTTTGGAATAGAAAACATGCTTTTTCCATTAAAACCATCGGTTAGCGTGGTATTAATGCCAACAGTTGCGTGTCCTTTCAATACAATGTATTTTAAGTGAAAAGAACTTAAATAATTTTATATTTAAGTCCATATTGTGCACTTCACATATATTGTGTTAAAATCAGAACCATGTCAGTACGATACTAGGATGCCAACAATTATGGCATCGGTCTTCACCACACACTGAATTTATACCTCGATCAGCAACACGTCCACTGCGCTCTGGGTCCTTTCTGAACGACTCGCTCGTGCTCCTTCCTGCACAATATTGATCTGCATCCACTCCAGGCCGCAGAAGGCGCCGAGCCCGTCCTGCACGCTCGGGGCCACGCCGGCGGGCTGCTCGTGGCGGTGCCCGGGCAGCGGCGGCAGCAGCGGCAGGAGGG
>JAYECN010540766.1:0-11311 GCA_035222435.1 Microcambeva ribeirae | reverse complement strand
TAGTCCCCAGGAGGCACTTTTTTTGTTTTTTTGTTTTTGTTTTTTTTTTTTTGTTTTTTTGTTTTTTTGTTCCTGCTGGATGTAGAATGATTATTAGTCTCTTCTGAGGTGGTGGTATCACTGGTCTCAAGGAATGAAGGTCCCTGCTTTTGGGTGCTATCTGTAGATCTAATCACCAAGTTGTGTAAATATACAGTAAAATATTCCTTGTTTCATTCTCCTCAAACCTGCTTGAATGCTGTGAAGAAGTGAATGGGGCCACTCATAAGGGGCTAGTCCCACAATCTGAGTGCATTTCTTATCCAGTTTTGTAGTTGAGATACATGGGCACAAATTCAGGAACAAGTAAAACTAAAACAATTTCCATGAGGCTTGTGCATTCATGACCGCAGACCCAAGAACACAACTGTTGACCTGTGTGCAGGAAAAGCTGCTGCTCATGTCTCAGGCCCATTTGGATTCCATTAGGGGCCCAAATCCTCAATGCTGGTTCTGTATAATTTCAGCGTACACCGTGTTGGAGAGCTCATCAGTGGTGAGCGAACCAATCTGTCAGTAATCTTGGTCACAGCAGGCGAGATAGAAATCGGTCTGTAATTTGTAATCATTACTTCTCTGCCTGAGATTAATCCTGGATCACCCGCGGTGACAAAGGATGCCTCCTAACCTCGGCAAGGACCCTTCTGCGCGCCGCAGGCCCCTGGAGCTCGCGGTTTGCAAAGCACGCCTTGCCTTGACCACCCCTTGTTTTCGTGTCCTGTCAACTTTTCTTTTTGTTCTACCCTTCTCTACAAGACTGAATCCTTCAGAGCATTTACCTAAAGTTGTCTTAATTTCTAGTACTGTGAAAGAGAAGGGAGTGTGGTGGTGTGTGGCGGGGGGGCCCTTGCAGTTTTTCTTTTCTCTTTTTTCAGGAGGGACAAAGAAGTGATATACTGCACAAGTAGTTCTGGGTAGTGAATAGAAATATGTTTCTTAACACAGAAAGGTGCTACATACTACGAGCTGGTTGACATAAGGAATTTGGTCTAAAGATTCAAAAGATCCGAGGTGGCCTATGAAAGCGAAGCACTGAGGGCAGGGCAGGGCAGCTGGTCTGGCACTGTTATACTGAGTGAAGCCTGGGCTTTGGAAAGCCTCTGGTGTTCAGAACAATTCTCAGTTGACCTCTTTAAGGTCTTCTCAAGGCTCCTAGGGCAACGCTCTTTAGTAAAAGCCGCCTTTATCCCTGGTCATTGGTTACTATCACTGACCAATATTTCACTGGTCACTGTTCCCCCTCGCACCCCTCTCGGGGTGTCTGCGTACGGCCAGAAGGGAGCCCTGACCTGGGCTTTGCTGTCCTGAGACTGTGTTTTCCAATGTAAAAAGCTTTTTAGTCAAAATCAAAACAGCTACGTGAATAGTTTGCAAGGACAGCTGTGAGGTACCAATATTGAAAATAATAAATGTGATCATAGTATTCATCAAGCATAGCATTTCCAGGAAAGGTAGGGAAGTATTAAAAGCATTTTATGTTTCCTATCACCTCTTGATTCTGATAAAGAATAATAAATTCAGACTAGGAGGGGTGAGAGAAGCTTTTGGGAGTGCTTAGGGCAGTGGAAAGCCTATTTTATGACAAGCAGGAAGGAAAAAGAGCTGAAGGACAATGTTGAGACACTGACAAATAGAAATAAATGTCCTGCAATTAAATTGCAAATGGAAAAGTTTTTAACCATTATGTTGGTGACTGGATTGAATAATCCAGGATATCTTTTCCACTGTATTTCCTGTAGTGATGTTTTTCTAAAAGAAATAGGCTCATCTAAAGATTTTTTTTTTGGTTGGATAAAATGTTAATGTTTTGAAATCTCAGATTTTAAATAGTAAACGTGGTTTAAAATACCCAAGTAACTTAGAACCAACTTTAGGATAGGGATTTTTTTCAAATTGCCAAACAAAAATTTGGGTCACTTTTTGAATAGATGTTTCTGTTGTTACTGTGAATTGTTCTCTTGATCTGTAAATTCCAAAGTTATTGATCCTACTTGAAAAAGTACAGCTGGAAATACTTGGAAGAAGTCTTATGTAAATTGCTAATCATGTCATTGACCACTTCTTGGTTTAATTAATTGAGAAATCAGGTGGGTCTGTCATGTGTGTCAGTTCCAAGATAGGAGTAATAAAAAAAGGCATTGACAAATTGCAGTTTTTCTTATGCATCCAGTGAGTCCATTAATTTAAAATGAAGAGTGCTGGAATTGTACCAGAAGACTGCAGCCCAAGTTTTAGTTTTCCCTGGTGCTTGTGTCGCATGTGGGATGCGTGTACTTAGCTGAACTGAGCTCCATGCAGAGGTCGGAGGAAAGTGTGCACTTATCTATATGTGCTGGACAAAGAAGGAAGGAAGCTTTCCTCAGAGGGAGAAGACCTTATTTAAGCAGCGTGATAGTCTCAATCCTTCTTGACAGATGAGCTTTATTTAGGTACCAAGAATATGGAGCAAACATGCCTTTCTGCTTTGGTGTCTCAGGATTTGGGGATTCCTTCCCCTTTGAATAATTCCTTCTCCATACAAATAAAGTATCAGTGAAGAAGGGGCAGTTATATGCCCTCAGACCCAGGAGGGGACTTTGCTTTTCTAGAAGACTGCTGTAGGGCCGGGTGACTGCATAAAGGAAAGATCTTGCTTTCCACGTTGCTCCCCAGTTTTCAGCCAAGATAGATACATTTAATTTGACCAAAAATTTGTGTTTACCTGGGATTTTCTGCTTTTTGTTTGTCTTGTGTTCAGTTGGGGGTGTGTGTGTGTGAAATACTCCTGTAAGTAGAGTTGCGAAAATGGAGAGTGTGCACAAAAGTGAGTCTACCCCTTGAAGGGTAGATCAGTTCTGCCTTAGCCAAAAAATTGGAATGTTTTCCCCCTGGCTTTTGGTTGGACATACAGACACCTGCATTTTGTGCAACAAGAAGGAAACATAGGGTAAATTTATGGTTATTGAGGAATGACTCTTTGGTGTATGGGATTAAATGGCTGTATCCACAGCAGATGCCGTTTCTCGTACCTCAGTAATGGGCCTTTAAACCTTCTGTGCTGTTTATGGTCATGTTTCTTGGCCGTCGTGGCAGAACTTGAAAACAGCAGAAATCAGTTCAGACTGCCAAACTCATGGAGTTTGAGGTAAAGAAGGGGAGGAAAAGGAGAGGTTTGGATCTTCAGGAAGGAGGTGGGTAGCCCTGATAGGCTCAAGATACTGTGGGTCCCGGTGCCCCTTCCTGCCTCTGTGTCCACCGGTGCCCTTGGTGAGGGAGCATGAGGAGGCTCTGAGAGACCAGAGTGGGCAGCAGAAACAGGAGGAAATCGAGCAGAGGGAGTTTCTATTTCCTTATCCCCAGATATTTCCAAGGTTTACCCGTCAGCCTCGCTGCCCGTTATGGCTCTGAATCATAACTTGGGGATCTGGGCTTGAGAGAAATTGAAATGCTCCTCCTGGCTCTAGGTAATTTATAACCTGCATATTTATAGGGAGGAATGGGGGGGTGAATGGCACTGTAACAGCAAGATGATCGCTCAGCGGAGACAACCGGACACTCGTGAACTAATGAAGTTTGTCTCTTTCTGCTTTGTGCACACAAGAGGTGCACTCGGATAAATTTCCTTAATTAATTTTTTTTGCTATTGTCTCATTTTCTGTGTTCTTTTGTTGCGTGATCAATCTTCTTGTTATTTGAGCTTGCTCTTTTTCTTCTGAAACTGATACGTGCAAAAGCTGCAGCGAAGATAGCTGAGCATTTGAGATTTTGCATCTGTGACTCATTCTACTGTGAACTGAATGTATTATTTTCTTAGCCTCTTTACCCTTTAGAAGACAGTGTTTTTGCTTTGTTTTTCGCTTTGTTTTTCTTAAATGAACAAAACAAAGGTGAGCTGTGTGGTGGTGGGGGCAAAATATTCTTGAATATCAAAATTCCATTAATTCAGATCATGAATTAGCAACAAATCGTTGTCTGAAAAAAAAAAAAATAAATACAGCAGCTTTCTGGATACCAACTTCATTTCTGCGGCATTTGTGGAAAAGCCAAACGTGGGCTTGTCAACTCAGCCCAAAATGAGCTTTCTGTTATGCCTTGATGCAGTGAACGACCAGGACTTACAAAATGCTCCTGGCTGACGTTATTGTGACTTTGATATCCAGGGAGATTTTTATAGCTCTTGCCTTTTATTAATAGTGTTTTCTTCCTAAGGTGATGATTCTCCATTGTATACAGGAATGTATAATAATGGCTGTTTTTGATACCATATCAGCAATCTTGGCGCATCTATGCTTTTGTAAATACGTGAGGCTGCAGAGAGAGAAGCAGAGCCACAAAGAGAATTGCTAAATCGGGCCCGATGTGCTTTGCCAAACAAAGGCCAAGTTCAAACTGCATCGGAGATAGAGCGCCGACGAATTTCTTTGCGGCCGTAGATGCTCAGCCGTGGCCCAATAAAACTCTGCTAATCCCTCCCATTCCGTAAGACGTTCAAGCCCTGGCTTGGGTCCTTATCCCAACCCTTTGGGCTGAGCACCCATAGCCCTGGGGATTGATCTGCACCTGAGCAGAGCCCCAACAGGGTGTGAGCCACAGGCCATTTGAAATGGCCCACCAGAAGATGTTTGGGATGAAAGAACATTATTTTAAACAGGAACTCAAACATCCCTCATTATGTGAACTCTTTCAAAAATCATCAAACAGTTGCAAAATATTTAGAAGTGTTGGGGGAGGAAAAAAATTCACACAGACTGATCGAAGCACAGAGATAGGTATCTTCCCTTCTGCTCTATTTATTGTTTTTCACTACTTGCTTTATTAACGTGCACCTAGAGTTCCACTTTGCTGTAATCTCCTTGATGAAGACATGCTGAAAGCTCCCGTCGTTGCCTGCTCTCCGAGCACCCCGGGTCTTGGTTCTTGCTTCATGCTAGCAGTGTCAACTGGACTTGAGAATGAAATACTGCTGTTTCAGTAAAGTTTGCTAGGACCCCTTCTCTAATTTAAAAAAAAACAAACAGGAAATCAGTTGCATGAGTAAATACCATCTTCAGGCAGGATAATACCACTTTACTGCTACTGATACTCTCTAAATTATTATTATTATTTTTCATGCAACTTTTTGGAGCAGCTTCCCTGTCCTTTTTTTTTCCTTTTTCACCACAGGTTTGCTACCGGTATTACTGAGCTGATCAAGAGCCTGGTTTTTGCTTGTCTAGTGAACACGCAGGGTTAAAACTAAGCCAGAAGCATTTTGGCCAAAAAGAATTAACTCTGTTTGCCAGCACTTTGCTGCTCGGCCACATTTGAGCTGTTCTTTGGGGTGCTGCAATGCTAAATGAGATGCAGCATCTTGACAGCCATTCATGGTGTTTTTCTGCCTTTTTTTTTTTTTTTTTTTTTTTTCCTAACCTGTCATAAAGTAAATAAAACTGTCTCAAAAGACATTCTGCTTGCAAAAAGGATGAGGCAGCTAGGGCTGCGCCCACCCTGGGCCCCTAGAAACAAAGTTCCAAGAGTTTGCTATGATTCACCCCCAAGTAGGGCAAACCTTTTTAGTGTAAGGTACAGGTTTTTCCCTCAACAGTGACTTCAGGAAGATACTTAACTGTAGAAAGAAATAAAGGTCCTTTGTAAATAACTCCTCACTACCCGATGCATCATGTTTGCAAAACACATGCAGCAACTTCTGCTGTGGTGTTGTCTCTGATATTGCAAACTTGATTTTGTGTTTTTTTTCTTAAGCTGTTTTTTTTTTTATATTCAGTATATCTGGAACTGTATAATTTAAATAATATTTTTAACATATAGTAGAAGTAATTGTACTTATGCAAATATCACCTCATATCCCAAATGTAGCCGTTGGGAAATGTGTTTCGATTTGTGCATGTGCACGTTGGAGAGAGAGATTAAGAAAAAGATTCCCATTATGATGCCTTTCAGTTAGAAAATATAAGATCTGTTTGGCGAATCAGTAGCAAAAAATGGCATTTAAATATTTTGCTCTGTTAATGCTTCAAGGTTAATAAAACCTGCTGTAAGAAAATATTTTAAGATATAGATATTTCGAGCAGCTGGATTACTTTTGACAACAGTGCAAGGAATCCATTCAAAGCTGATTTCCCCCTTTTGTTCGCTGAGGACCTGCAGAATCTAAGATAAAAATGGCAGTTGTCCTGAGGGCACCCTGAGGCATGTCATTAAAATTGGAATTTGATCCTCTTTTCATGGTTACTTGGGACAATCAACCACAGCAAACCTGAAAACTCATCAGTTTTCAAACATATGACTTGCCCTTGACTTTGTGGGGTTGGCTGCAGCGTTGCCAGATTTGAGTATTTCAAAATCCCTTTAGATGTCACTCTGTCTTCAAGAATACAAACACAGGGCCTTGTGCTGGATACAATAGCTTTAAATATTTCTAAGCACTTACCCTATTTATGAGGAGGAACAAATTAAGTTGTAGTCATCAAAATAAAATGCTTTATTTGAGAACTGTGAGCAATGCTAATTTTAATAAATAGAAACGTACGAAGTCCAGTACTTTTAACTATTAAAATACTCCCTGCCGCTGCCGCCACCACCACCAGTGGAAAATTGTTAGCTCCTGTAATTTACTTTGCAGATCATCTGAAGTAATTTGGAGCTTTCCAAAGCTGTATGAAACTATCCATTCTACTGGGCTGTGTGTTTCTATTTGATAACTGCAATTTTCACAAATATCTGGAAAATGGATGCAGCTATTTATTTCTCTGAACCCAGCTTCTTCCTGCTTTGCAACACCTCTCCCCACCCTTCAGGCCCTGATGTTTTAAGAGTTCATGCACGTTTTCATATATATTTACGTGAGAGCCCTTCAAACGCACCGCGGTTGCCCAGCAAGGCACTCGCCTGCCACCCCCTTGGATCGCAGACTTCCTTCCAAACACGTGTGCTCCTTCCTGGGTCTCTCTGCGAGCTGCAGTGCCTGTTTAACATGCAGATTATTGGCAATTGCAAATCAGTTCATTTATTAGCTGGCCTGGACGCGCTCCCCCTGCAGCGGCGGGAGGCTTGGCGGGACGCGGCGGGAGGAGGCCCCGCTGCTGCTGGCCCCGGCTGGCCGAGGTGCGGGAAGCAGCAGCCTTGCCTCTCCGCCTGGAAGTTCCTGCGTGCTTCCTTCACTTCGGCAGATTCATGGATTAAAGCGAAATATAATCAGGTAGAGAAAGCAGCACTCACATGAGGATCTGTACTGTTGCTGTTATAAATAGTGCTACCGCTAACATCTAGTATTGATTATTTTAAGAACCCATCTATCTCAAGTTCTCTTTCTTTTTCTTTTTTTTTTTTTGCTGTGTGGTTTGCTGCTCTTTGCTCTAGAATCTTTCAATCATTGAGTTGTTCTGATCTTGGTGTGTTGATATCAGTTTTTTCCAAAGCACATGCCTTGAGTTTGCGCAAGTGGAAAATGGCTCTGCTTTACCTAGGTTTGGTGGGAGGAAAGTCAGACCTGTGGCCTTCAGTGCTCAAAATTCTTCGACAAAATCTGCCAGCAGACTGGCCGTGTTCCTTGTTCGTCTGTGTGGAATTAGCAAACGTTTCTATGAGAGCAGCCAGGAACTAAGGCAGGTGCAATGACACAAAATTGAAGGTAGGTTTATAGAAGGACACTTACAGGCTTGTAAATGGTTTTTCTTGAGGGATGTAACTTCACAGTGAATTGAAGAGTAGTTATTCCAAGATGTAATTTTATGCTGATACCTCTTTAAAATCCATGATCAAGTCCAGTTAATTATGTTTGCTGGGAGGAGACCTGGTGTTAGGAGTTGCCCGAGGACTGTTGCTGCACTGTTGATAAGTTGCGTGGTTCCTCTGGGCCGTAATGCCCTCCTGTTTCCAGATTTGCAAAAAGCCAGTTAGGATTGTGGATGAGGTTTGAGTGGAAGGTGACGTGTACGATTCTGAGATGGGAAAATTGCTAGCAGAATTTACATCACTACTTCTTGCAGTGGAGGTTAACCTTTTTTACTTGTACAGATTCTTACTTTGTTTACCAAGCATTTGATATTAAGCATTTAAATAATCCTAAATTTAATCACAAAATCTGTAAAGTGATGGAAGTGTTATAAACTATTACCAAAAAGCATCTGATAGCTACTTAAATAAGAATAAAGCAGCAACTTGTAAGGGAATTAAACACTGTACATGCTGCAGGATAGTGGCAGCAGTGGAGAACCGTAAAGCGAATTGGCTGTCAAAGATGCCTGAAATGGAAGCGGATGGGTGGGGGGCAAGGCCAGTAGCAAAAATCACCTTTTTAATTAAAGGCTGATTTTTTGAGCAGAAAATACATTTTACATTCCACTTCAGAGGAGCTCAAAGCAGACTGTTGATGCTGCATGCTTGCTTGCCTCATGCATTTTCTTTAATTTTTTATTAAATCTACCTTTTGGGTTTTGTATTATTCTTAGAGAATTTGAAACTTCATCTTTTTTAAAGAAAATTTCTAGCCTTCAAGGTTAGAGGAAAACCTGAAAAATGATGCTGAAAAAATTGAAGCTAGTTATAAACAGGAAGATGCTTAGAACAAGCTGTTTATGGGGCATTTTTAAGTACCGATTTTAAAGTCAGTTTGTTCTTAAATTTTCATCATCTTTTTTATTTGTGCTTCTTTTAGTTTACTCATGCTAATATTTAAACACATTAATTCTGGAAGCATTTGGATTTGTTATTATCATTTTTCCTTACGTTAATGTAAATCTGTAATAACTCCACTGACCTTGAATAAGGGGACGGCAAGCAGACTCCAACTCTGTGTGGTGTTCCTTCTTCCCTGCAACTCTTTTTCCATTTTATCTTTTTTTATTATTTTTTTTCTTGCAGATTTTTCATTCTATGCCACTGTATCACTGTGCTAAATACTCTGTCAGAGGTGGCAATGATATCTGGCTGTCAGTATCCTGAAAATACAAAATCTCTCTGAAGAAATTCTGCTGTTACGAGCCGTGTATTTGGATTGCACTTGCTGTGAGACAGTTTCTTAAACTTTTCACAGAATAATTTGAAAGCTTCGCTCAGCCTAGGATTTTAGCTTAAGTCTGTTAAACAGAAAGGTCTTAAGAGCATTTCTCAGAATTTTCTGTAGACAGTAACATAAATACTGGGCTTACCCAAATGGATGTGCAGCCTCCCTGGAATCCCAGTACCCAAGCCAGGTGCTTCAAAGCAAGATTTGAATCTGATATTAATGTTGTTTAGATTGCTTAGACTTCTTGCTGAGAAAACTCATTAGCGTTTTAATATCGGTGCATGTGTATTTTCATATGACGTTCTTTTAATTTGTGTTTGGTCAACATGAAAAAGCCCTTCTTTTGAGCCTCAGAAATTGCTATCTGCAGTTTTAGAGAGGCAGAGTTTTAGTTCTGTGACCTTTATCATAGAAACAGGGAAGAGTAAATCTCATTCGAAGTATTTAAATGATTTAAATGAGCTCAGGCATCACCTGCAGAGCAGATAGAAGACTCTGTGTTTGTTTTTTTGTAATGGTCCCAGTAGCAAAAACTTGCCTTATCCTTTGCTGAATGTAGTTGTGTGCAGATACCAGACTAATCGGGATTAATGCAAGTGGTCATCCCCTGAAATCACTGTAAATGTAATCCAGATCAGATGCATAACAACTGCTGCTCCGTTTAAATTTCAGTGGAATCATTTTCTTTGAATGCTAATGACAGAAGCACTTTGCTGTTGGAGTGATGGGAGTGTGCAGCGAAGGGCTCTCGTACACGTGAACACTAATGACATATAGATGTCTAAGCCTTATGTGGTGTGAGGTCTTGCTGTGACGAATTCCAACCCATTACCAGATTGACCATCACTGGTATTGCTGCAGTTTTAGTCCATTTACCGTCCCGATACCAAAAATAGAGACTCAGATGCTTAAGTAAGAACATGTTCTGAGGGACCTTCATTACTGGGACTGAGAAACCCTCTTTCTCCAATAGACCACTTGTGAATTCAGAAGTCCTGGGGGATCTTTGTTTTGTCTACAGGATCATATTTTTATCTGAGTTAAGGATTTCATGGCAGAAGTAACTTGGTGTCTTAGCTGCCAACTGTGCTGCACAGCACACTATGCGAATGTGGCAGTGGGGTAATGAGGGGTTTGTAAACTTAGTAAAGTATGTAATTCTCCTCCTAGGTTCTTCTCTCTCCAGATATTTATGTCTTGAAGTACTTCATGATCAGTAAATAATAGATTCAATTTACTGAATAGAAGTTTTGTCACAGAGAAATACTCACTTGGAATATATATATTTTTAATTGGCATCAATGGCACATTTCCCAGGGAGCATAACAAAATGGATCATTTAATAGATGCCCAATCTCTCCATCCATCTATCTATCAGCGCAGCACATGATGTTTTGACTTTAATATGGTAATTATCTCAGGCTGACTTCAGAGGAGGAAGCTGCCACCCACACAGCAGTGCTTAATTACTTTAGACTTCGGTTTGCCAAGAGAAAAATTGACTCTTTTTTGCACATTGCATGGAATTGAAATGATTTCATTGTCATTTTATTTGAAATGCAGCCTGACATCACCATGGCATCATGGGAAAGAAAATGCAAAATTTCCCTGAAATTCTTAAAATAGGCTGAAAGCTGCCTTATATTTTAATGGTTTTTCTATGAAGCCTGTGTTCACATTCCTTGAATGTTAATGATGAACTTCTTCAGCTTATGGGAGGAAATTTCTTCTGTGACTATATTTCATTTGCAAGCTAGGGAATGCATTTTTTTTTTTTTTTTTTTTTTTAAAGTTGGCAAAACCTGATACAAACTTTGTCATTTTAAGGGCAGGTGCCTGTGCAGTGGTGTTTGTACAGGATGCACGTGAGGAGAGATTCGAGCAGATGAAAGGAACAGCGAGTTAATGGGAGTGCCCAGGCAGATCAGGAGTCATCGGGAATCAGGTAGCTTTTCATCAGCAGCAAATTCACAGCTCTTCTCTGGAAATTAAGGAAGTTGTACATGTGTGTTTTGAGCAAGTGAAAGCCAAATTTAGTGGCTATGAAAACCAGCGCATGGCTTTATACTGTATGTTATTAAAGATGCTGCTAATTGGTTTACCACTCACATACCAGAAGTAACCTGCTTGAACTGAACACTGTGACAGGTCTCTGTGCTCAAAAGAGAACTTTATTCCTCAACATCTCATTCTGTGTCTGTCAAAGACACAGCCTGGAGAAGAGAAGGCTGAGAGGAGACCTGATCAGTGTCTATCAGTACCTCAAGGGAGGCAGTGAGGAGGATG